>JAJMAG010000037.1:15037-121300 GCA_030564905.1 Geotrichum fermentans | reverse complement strand
ATCGCTTAATTAATCCCAGAAAACATTGAACCACTACATAGGCTCCGTCGCATCTCCAGTCACCTTGTTTTCTATTCGTTTTCGTTTTCTTCCTCCTTCTATATACCTTCTTTTTAAACCTCCATCCATCTTTTCACCGACGCGGCTATCTTACGACGATTATAGTCATCGCCGCTCTCTCATCCAACACACCTCTGGCATATGGACGCTTATTAACAACAATGTCTTCGCGATTGCACTTGTAGCCATCTAAAACTCATGGAAAAGAAGAAAGCCAAAAAAAAACAACTAACTACCCACACTTTTATAATTGATAGAAACATTCCACTCATCGCTTTTCCTGCCGTCACTACAGCCTGCTGGTTGACACTCCCCCATGTATGCCCGGCCAAATAATAATCTTAGTAATAGGAGGGGACGCACGAATTCTCAACCACCACCTCCTCCCGTGCCCCCTCCTCCTCCTTCCGATGACACTCAACAGGCCTTTCCACCTACAGCCGTCCCAATAACCCAAGGTACCTCAGACAACATGGATGGCTCACACAGCCATTTCGACTTCCAGTCGGAAATACCGTCTACAATGCCTATAAATCCTATGAGCCAGCAGCAACAGCAGCAGTTACAACAGCTACAACAACAGCAGTTACAACAGCAGCAGCTACAACAACAACACCCGCCGCTATTCAATTTCCCTCCACACATGGACAGCGACATTCCTATCACAGAGCCTCAGTTAATGGACTTACAATTTGGAATCTTCCAACCCTATCAGGCCATGCCAATACCCCAACTTCCAATAGACCAGCCGATCCAAGAACTTTTCCCGCAACACCCGCACCCTGAGTTCCAAGGACAGCACATTAGACAGCAGGGCAATATTCCCATGCAACCACAGCCTCACGCTCAACCTCAATCTCAATCCCACACCACTCAACAGCAGACCCGATCCCGACCTTCTCAGGCTACTCAACCTCGTACCAAGCAGGAACCTCGCGTTAAACAGGAAGAACGACAGGCAAAGCGGCGACGATCTGACGCACAGAGTCAAAACACGGCTCGCATGTCGATAGATTCGAGAGCATCAATACCAGAAGGGGTGGAGGTTAATAACAGCCAAGACACTACAGTTGATCCTCAAGAGCATACTCACAGTGGAGAGCTTGACTACATGAGCCAGGGGTATGAAAAAGACCTGGAATCGTTTGCCCCAGACAACATGCCTGATCTTATTCAGTCAGCAGGACAAATGCTTATGGTGGGGCTCAGCGGCAGCAAGGTAACAGATGCAATCCGTAAGCTCATTACGGATTACAGAGTTGGCTCCATTATTCTATCGTCAAAAAATATGAAGAGTATGTTATTTCACCATGAATCGAGTTAAGCTAACTTTTTTTTTCAGACGCAGAGACAACGCGTGAGCTAATTTTGGAGTTGCAACAAATTGCCCACGATGCCAATCACAAGTATCCACTCATGATTGCCATTGACCAAGAAAATGGCATGCTCAATAACCTTTACGACAAGACATATCTAACCCAGTTCCCGGGAAACATGGCTATTGTGGCTACCAAATCACGTGAAACAGCCAAGAAAGTGGCCGAGGCCACCGGACGAGAGTTAAAAGCCCTTGGAATCAATTGGATATTGGGGCCTGTTGTGGACGTCCTGTCCAACTCCGCAACGCGACTATTGGGTGTGCGAACCATGGGCGACGACCCTGAGGAAGTCAGCGAATATGCGCTAGCGTTCCTCGAAGGTTATAAGGCTGCGGGTATCGCCACGTGTGGCAAGCACTTTCCAGGCTATGGTAATGCCACTGTTGATTCTATGCTCGGTCTGCCCATTGTACCTGACTCAATTGAGCAGCTCGAAACGGCATCTTTAATTCCGTTTCGAAAAATCATCGCCAAAGACATTGATTCCATCATGGTGGGTGGGTGTGCTTTGCCGAAGGTTACAAAGAATGAAATGCATGCATGTTTGAGTGAGCAGGTAGTTCAAGGTATGCTGCGAAATAGTCTACATCACAACGGGGTTGTTGTGAGTGAATGTCTCGAGATGAAGCCTCTTTATGAGAACGTTGGCGTGAGACAGGGCACCGTAATGGCCGCCATGGCCGGGTGTGATGTCATTATTGTTTGTTCTTCGTATCGACTGCAATTAGAAGCCATTTCTGGCATTTTTGGTGCAGTGCGGGACGAAATCATTAAAGAAAGTGATGTGCTTAGAGCAGCAGACCGTGTCATCAACATGAAGTGTGCCAACCGGCTCACCTGGAAGGAAGCCCTCAACCCTCCTCCTCTGAGCGCACTTTTAGCCATGAAAAAGGAGCATGCTGCGTTGGCAACAAATGCATATCAACAGTCAATCACTGTACAACGCGATGACGCCAAGTACCTTCCATTGGATAAAAGCGTGGAACCGGATGGCGACATTTTGTTGTTGACTCCGCTTGTGTCTCCTATCGTCAATACAGGGCGCGCGAATGGCCACGCAGGGTCTGAAGATGTGTTTAAAGAATTTGGTCGAGCTTTGGCCAAGATTCATACGGGGAAGATTCGGCACGCTTCTTACACTGCCAACGGATTCATGCGTCAACATGATCAACTATTGGACAAGGCAAAAGCGGCAATTGTGGTCACCACTGATGCCAATAGAAACACTTATCAAGTTGAATTCACAAGATATGTTGGCCAAATCTGCAGCCAGCAGCGAAAGCCCATGATTGCAATTGCCGCATCATCGCCATATGATTTGGCCCTTGATAGAGGCGTGGGGACGTACTTGTGTATTTACGAGTTCACACAAGAGAGTCTTGCAACAACAGCAGAAGTCTTGTTTGGTAAATTAGAACCAGTTGGCACATTTCCTGGAAGTGGTCTGTACCAAAACCGGCTCACTGACCGACGAAAGGCATTTTTGTCGAGGCGCAAGTGGCTGGTGGAGAAGTGGAACTGCAATAGAGATCTCAAACGACTCAAGGTATTGTGGGAGAGCTGCTTTCCTGACCGGCGGTTTGGAATGCAGTTTGATGTGTTTGCCAAGCTGTTTAATGATGGCCAGAGCGCAGACGAGATGCTTGATGGCCCGCAGACTCATTTCATTGTGCGAAACTCCAGCACTGAAGACCTGTATGGTTTCTGTGCCACTTGGGTGCATAGAACGCTAAATGTGGGATGTATTATGATGCTTTTTGTGGCGCCTTCGCGCCGAGGCATGGCCATTGGGCAGAGTTTGCATGAGCGCGCCATCAACTACCTTGTCAAAGATCGCAAGGTGTCTACGCTGCGGTTGGGCACTCGCGTTCCTTCGTTCTTTGAAGGCATTCCGTTGCATTCACAGCTGGATCGCGGAATCACAGACAACAATGGGCAGCCGCTGTCGGCGTCATTGCGGGCGGTCGAGCTGAGCATGACTGATTCTTCGTCGTCAACGTCGTCGATAAACTCGTCTACAAACATTGATCTGATTGAATGGTTTCGACACGCTGGTTGGAATCTTCCGTCTGGTCGCGGCTACGCTTCCGATACGTCCACACACGTTCACACAATGCGCATTACTGGTCTCAAGACATGGAGTGCACCTTCTGCGCTTAGCAAACTCTTGAAGGAGACCAATTTGGAGTTTGTTAAATGTAACGAGGCGCAATTCGAAGCTCTGATACAAATCGTTGAACGAAAGTGTACTGCCAAGAATGAGCGCGCGGGTCTTGTTGAGCTCTACCGCAAGGCATTTGAACCGAGCAGCAAGGCGTTTGTGGCCGTTGCCGTGGACCGAACAGTGGGCACGGTGGTGGGCGGAATTATAGTGTTTTACCGGGATTCGTTTGCGGTGCCTTACATGCCGTGGATTGTGGAGTTTGATGATGCTCGCGTAGGCGGCCTTTGCGGGCTTGTCGTGGAGAATCGGCCTGGCGATGCCGAGGGCGACGCAATTGCAAAGCAAGGGCTTGCGTTGCTAGGACTGGCCATGTGCAAGGAGAAGATGCATTTCGACCGCTGCGCCATTACGGGCATTGAAGGAGACGTGGAAGCGAGGCTGATGCAGGAATGCGGGTTCAGCGCGTGGCGTAGTTGCCTGGAGGTGAGCGGATGGGATCGACCGGTTATAGACGATAAGGCATGACATTTTGAGCATGTATAATAATTTGTATGTTTTTGTATGTTTCTGTACTTTTATTTGAATGAGTGCGCTTGGACTTATTGTAAATGTGAGATTTTTAGGGCAAGAGAAGCCGTATTTTCCAGACTGTGTGTAGTTAACACACACTGTGTATGTCTATTTATATACACATTGAAGATGATATCATGATGTTGTATCGTTGTATCCAGAACATTGAAGTACTAAAACGTTGAAAAGAGCCATTGATCAATCCAGATAACATTGAAACTATATAGTAAGATATCCATGTCGTCATAGCCAATAGTTGAGTGTTTGATTTGAGTTCGTTAGTTAACGTTATATTATTTCTTTATTTCGAATCTAGTACTACTACTACATGTGTAGTTCTATATATACATGTATTGATATTTTCGTAATTTCAGAGTTCTACTCAAGTGCTATTTTAAAATTTCAAAAAGCCATTTATAGTGCTAGCTACATAGCAGCAGCTGGTGCTATAGCCATGTCGCTTGTTTAGTGCTTTGTTCTTGCAATTGACTAGTTGCGATGACTTGCGATGTGCCATCCATACACATGGCTCGATGACCAGCTGTCTCGATCTTGCAATGACACATGTCTTTGTTTTCCTCATGATATCATTGATGATGGCCCGGAGATGATCATCATATGTATGTAGAGTGCACATTGTGTATGTGGTGTACTAGTATATACGACAGACTATATGATAGTCGCACTAAAACTAGTGCTTGAGTATACGTGTACATAGCACTTGAGTGGTGCATTGCAATTTCGTTGATGCGGCATCTACGTATACTTTGAGCACTTGAGTCCACGATATTGATTTCATGGACCACTGGCAGTTGACGCCAGCTGGCGTACATACTACTGTACGTGCGCTTTGAGTGAAATTTGAAAAAAAAAAAATGAAAACTTCAAATACGTACAGTACATTGATGTTTTAAGGGGCTGTTTTTGCACATGTGTCTGATAGTAGTACTCAGACTATAGCTCGTAGCTAGTACTGGGCCCGCGGACTTTTAGCACTTGAGTGCTACATGGCTACTTGCACATGTTGCTACTACATTATTTTTATCAATAGACTCGAGATCTCAACCCATCGATTGTCACTGTAACCGTTGCCCACCATAATTCATCCTTAAACACACCCAAAACGCATGCACCCCTAACCCCATGAGAATATCAGGGCGGCGCGCGCCCTTGAAAGATTCAAGCTCCAACTATTGTTCGTCTCGAGTTCAGTGCGCGCTGGCTCTACTCCAGTACATTTACTATCATAGATGGCCGAAACAAGAAGTGAGAAACGAGACATTGATGCATGCCATGTCAGTGGAGATTGATCTACAGGAGACGCAGTCAACGTAGGAGATTCAGAGGGACGTCGACAAGGAGTACTAGTTGTCGACAAGTTGAGTTGGTTTTTTTGAAAAATCCAACGAGAGCGCTATAGCTCTCGATTTGAAACATGTACATGTATATAAAAGATGAAATTGATCCATATGTCCAACATTGAAGTAAATGAATGATCGTACTACTACTGTGGTGATGATAATGGTGCCGTGTTCAAGTTGGTTTCAGTTCCAATGTGTTTCAGTTCTTTCATCATGTGGACGACTTCAGCCTTGAGTGGCCAGTCAGTCATTAGTTTCAGCCCTTAGTAGTGCTCTACGACAACATAGAAGCCTGAGCTTGAGTGTGTTCTCTTGTAGAGTCCCTTGAAAGAAGCTTCTATGTTGAGCACTAGTGTTCAAATGCTGTGAGTCAATTCTAAAAAAAGCGTAGTAATTGCAATATTATCAATAGTATCAATGTAACGACAGAATTAGGTAGTATACGCGTCCCTGCCTATGGGTGGCACTTGAGTGTCGTAGTAGTAGTAGTAGTAGTAGTAGTAGTAGTAGTAGTAGTAGTAATGGCCATCGGCCGTGCACCACAACATTAGAAAAAGCAATGACACTTTTTTTTCACTGCAACGTCGTTGGCTGTTCCCAAAGTGGACTAGATGATATCACACCAACGACGAGCACTTGAGATCTATAGGCATGCATGATTTATTTTTTCATGATTTCAAATGATATCGAGAGGGAATTTAAATCGATCAAGCGTTGCAACTGCAAGGCAGCGCAGACGACATGCGTCTTGAATGTATGTACTACATGTACTACGCTGAAAAAGAAATGACAAAATTTAAAAATAAAAAAATAATATAATAAATCGCATTATTACAACACACAGACCAATTCGTGTCTCTTACATGAATTCTTTATTTGGCAAGCACTCGCCTCAAGTGCTTGCAACATTTGAATGGAACATTTTTTGTATGGATATCGTCTTGTGCTCAGCGTCCACCATCATCAATACTACTACTACTACACTACAGACATACAGTATGTATATAATGGACTCCAAGTGTAGCCAACTTACAGCCTGAGGATATCCCAAAAAAGACGTTTTTCAATTTACATATGGCGATTGATGAAATTTCAGTGTAAATATTTTTCAAGTACATGTGTAATAGCTAGATTTGTTCAATACCTGTGCGTTATGGCTGTTTGAATATTATTTTTTCACCTGCGCCGACCGGCCATTGCTGATATATATATCGATATCTACTATGTCATGATTCAAATGTTATACGCGTAGAGCTCGATCGATCATCCCTAGACGTCGTACGTACTATCAGGATGGATCTTGAATCTCAAAATATTCAAAACATCTGCAGCAGTAGTATGTAGTACGTGCAGTTTATAGTAGCATTCCAATACATCATGTTCCATTTTACGTGCCATCGCTCCGTGGCTACAACAAGCTCAACTATGTAGCTACTAGAGACCGCGGGCCAAAGGGGTCAGGACACAACACAATACGTGTAGGTGCTTGAGCGCATCATGAAAAATCACAAAAAAACTCAAAATGTTCAAGGGACAAAAAATACGTACAATCACTGGCCAGCCTCGGATATCATCATGATATGGATAAAAATTATTAATCATCAACAACACGACCACTACCTCCCCCACCATGAGCGATCCATGATGACTACCAAACACTTGAGTGCTACTGGTATGATATACAGCTGTATGGAGTATTCACACACGTAGTAGTATGTGCCATGTATGCTACTACTGCTAGCACTTTAAATTGCAATCCTTGGTGGTGGTAGTCGCATTCTTGAAATTCCGCCAGTGAGCGACGTTAGCAACGTTGAAAAATGACTATTCCTACTACCCCTACTACTACTACTACTACCACTACTACTACTACCACTCAAGTGCTACTACTACTACTTCCTTCCCCTTTTGGACGTCATGTTATCAACCTCCCCTGAAAACAGAATGTTCGAGCTCTTATTGTGTAATCAAACCCTTTTTTTTTATTTTTTTATTTTTTTGTTTTTTTGTTTTTTTGCCACTAGAACGTACGTCGTAGTAATAACGATGATTTTGGCGCATGCAACATCGAACATGGAATGCCCACACCCAACCACATCTGGAGTGTAGCGAAATTTGCAATTTCTTTTTTCCCTTTTTCCCTTCCTTGTCACATCCACCCTGTGCTGGCTGAAATATTTCACTCCTCTGCAACTTGGCAAGTGTCGCGTTTCACTCAAGTATAAAGGAAAAGCACAAATTTCAAGTTCGCAAAAAATCTCCCCTTCTGCCCGTGTTGTATTTATTTCTTTCTTTATTCCATTTTCTTTCTCCTTTCCTTCCTCTTCCTCTTTCTTTCTTCTCTTCCTCGACCCCTTCCATCAATGAATTCCATCATCTAGTGTAATACCTTCATCTCATCCATCTCACATTCCTCGCCATGTACAGTACCAGCAATGACGCAGAGTCGGTCAGCTCGTTTGACTCTGGCTACTCCGTCACAACAGCCCCTTCCGTCGACTCCTCATCGCCCGTCATTCTATCTCCCTCGCAAGTCAATCTTTCCTTGCCGTTACCAGACTTGTACACAAAACAAAAGACCCTTGCCCGTCCTCTTGTCAAGGACCACCTAAAACGTCTCAAGAATGCCTCCAACAAGCAAGTCCTCGCCCGCATCATCTCTTCCCTCTCGACCACCATGAAGACCTCTATTAACGACGACAACTCGGCAACCATGTTGCCCTCTCTAATCACATCTCTCCCCACGGGCTCCGAGCGCGGCACCTTCCTCTCGGTCGACGTGGGCGGCTCTACCCTGCGCATTGCCCTCGTCTCCCTCAAGTCGCGCTCCGCAAAGGTCCTTGCCTCCTCCACATTTCCCATCAATGCATGCATCAAATCCCTCCCCGGCATGGAGTTCTTCCGCTGGATTGGCCAGCATATCAAGCGCCTACTGGAAGAGTCCCACTACACTCACCACCTCGACATGGGCCTCTCGTGGTCCTTCCCCATTGCCCAGCTCGAGGCAGTCAACAGAGGCACCATTCTCACCATGGGCAAGGGCTACCATGTCGCCGACGAAATCGCTGGCTGGGACCTGAACGACGCGTTCTGCCTGTGCTTCCAGCAGCTGGGTCTCGACATTACGCTCACGGCCATTGTCAATGACACGATTGCCTCGCTCATTTCGCATTCCTACACAAACTCCTCGACGCGCGCTGCCGTCATTTTGGGCACAGGCGTCAACTCGTCTTTGGTGATTGACAATGCGCTCATCAACACTGAAATGTCTCTGATGGGGAAAAACATTTTTCCATGCACACAGTGGGATGTGACGCTGGATGCCCACGTCGAGCGCCCTGGGTTCCAACCGTTTGAAACAAAAGTGTCTGGCCGCTACCTCGGCGAGGTGGCCAGGCTCGTCATTACCGATTTGATTGCGTCGTCAATGCTGGACATGACTGCGCTCCCTGCCCGCTGGTCCAGCCAGTATGGGCTAGAAACCAAGTTCATGTCTGAGTTCGAGGGGCTTTACTATAGCGGCAAGCACGCCCAGGCGAGCCAGCGGTTGACCCTCGAGACGGGCATTGTTGCGAGCAGCGGCGACCTGGCGCAACTCGCCAGCGTCATGCGCGACATTTCGAACCGCTCTGCCGCCTGGATTGCCGTGTCCATTGTGTCGCTCGCGCTCAGCCTGGACCCTGCCCACACGCGCCACGGCCAGAAGGTGACGGTCGCATACTCTGGCACGGTGATTGAAAAGTACTCGGGGTTCAAGGAGCGCTGTGAGCAGTACATGCACCGGGAGGGCCGCAAGCGCGGGCTCAACCTGCACCTGGAAAGCGCCCTGGACGGGACGCTGTACGGGCCTGCGATTGCCTCTGCCATGTACGCGAGCAGCGACTCGCTCGACCTGTTCCCGCGCGGTCCTTCCAGCGCCGCGCAGCCCTCGACCCAATTTCTAGACTTTCCGCATGCCGTCGAGGCCCAGGCTTAGGCCAAAAGCTCTGTTTGCTTTGCTTTATTATTTATTTGACTTGTATTCCGCACCATTCCGTGTACTCCGCACCATTCCGTGTACTATAGTGTACTTTTAGTTTTTTTTTCATTATAATTGATTCATGAGCATTTTCAAGAGCATTTCCAACCAGTGTATACCGGCCGTTGAATTGGCAAATCCAGGGGTGAGGCGTAGGGTAGCAGCGCTGGCAGCTGGAACCAAAACAATCAGATCGGCGCATCTGGAGGCACTGCACCCATTGGCTGGCCCTGCGATCAGATGCGATGATTATTATTTGTCGTGCTTCAGAAAATATGTATAGTCAAAGTTTTTATTTATTTTTTTATTTTTGTTTGTTTTTTGGGTTTCATGTATGTGCAGACATGGGCTGCATGTCTCAATTGCCGATTGGCGATATACGCGAGGTAGCTAGCGCTGATATGGAGCCAGCATGCCATGCATGGGTAGCTGAGGAACGCCATCATATCGAGATCAACTGGACATTGGACATTGAACAATGAACGTTGAACGTTGAACGTTGAAGATAAAAAGACGTGGGGCCTGGCCGCGCCTGGATTGCAACATGTACAGAGGTGCGCGGGTGCATGGGCGTCGAGGGTGGGCCCGCGGTCCCAAGCTTGGCCATTGGCCTGGTAGGTGCTTTCGAGTGCGTGCCAGCTGTGTGCAGTACATACATGTATGCTGTGCACATGTAGTAGAGCTAGCTCTTGCAGACGTCTGGATACTACTAGTCTTGGAATTTTTGAAGACGCATATTGAATTTTGAACAAAGTCGTAGCTAGTTCGATGTTTGAAGTTTTGAAGTTTGAAGTTGGATTTGATTTCCCCCCCACCCCCTGCGCACATGGGCCTATAGCCTAGGCTGGTCCCGTCTTCAAGCCACAACGTTTACAGCTAACCGCGCGCACCGGTGACATTGAAGTTCAAGTTCAAGTTCAAGTTCCAGAGCCCGGACTGCCACCAGTTGCCAGCCACAGGCACCGCTGCACTGTTGGCTGATATGTTTCACGAGGCACTCGTACTTCGGCACAGCTAGCTGAGGGCGGCTTAGCACCTCTCAAAGCCAGCTAGCCAGCCATGGATGGGCGGTGCCGTTGTTTTGGAATAAGTCCAGCAAGGCGGCGCACGTCCACAAAAGCCTGAGAGCTAGCGCTGTGTAGTACTCTGTAGTATCGTGATGCACACCAGTAGTAGTATACGTGGAAACAAGGCCTGCCGGCCTAAGCTTGCACATGGCTTATTCGGGAACCGGGCCCGGCGCCTAGTATCATATAGTAGCTTGGGTAATTAGAGCGCTAGTTCTTTGTTCCAAACTTGGGCACTGCCTGCAGGCACTGGCGTTCAGTGGGCACTCACCTAGAGTGGCAACTTGACTAACTGCTAATGGCAACTTGGAACCGACTTGAAACGTAGTAGCAAGGAGACGTCGCTGTGACATTGAGTGACAGGAGTAACTTCAAGTTGGCCGCGCTAGGCCAGTGGAAAATACAGATTCAAGGTCTAGTACAGCTGTGCAACTCGAAAACGCCAAACGAACCTACAAATGTATCAAACAGCAAAATGCGAATGGATAGCAGTACGTGAGTGCTAAAAGCGCAAGGGCAACGGCGAACGCTGCGCTGCATTCCGGAAATTTACACTCTTTACGCGGATCGCGCAAGAAAAAAGAGCATGTCAGCATATATGTAAAAGAAAAGCAAAACTTCTAGAAGCACGTAACATTAAACCGGTCAATCCGCAAAACAAGCCCATCAAGTGAACCAGCTAGCTTAATGACACTAGTGCTTCATGTATGCGCTTGAACGAATGGCAGGCATTTTATTGGAATGGGGATCCATATGATAGTACCACGAGATGAGATGAGATGAGATGGGTCGATTGGCAACAGCAGCAGCCCCAGAAACGAAAAATAAACAGAAAATGAAAAATGGGGGCGTTGCCCATCAAACAAACCAAACTAGTTGGATCAACGTTACACCAGCCACTAGTGCTATTATCGGTAATTAAGGAGCGATAGTATCATGATGACAACTTGGATGCTACATCATCATCATGTACAACGCTTGGAGCACAAGGGACTGGCATGAGGCTGAGATGCTGCTTTGTGCTGGTCTTGTGTAGGATGTGGAATTGCTACCACTACATGTAGCAACAATCGAACTGGAACTTGGCTACTTGAGAGAACCACCCCACACAAGTTGAACACAACGCGATCTCAGAGATTCAGCAAACAAACACAGGATACTGCAACGTTGAGTGCTATGCCACCTCTCAGATAGAGTTTGAGGATACAGCGTCAAAGTTCAAGAGCGACTTCAAGTTGAAGATAAAATATCAAAGGGAATAGCTGCTTGATTTTTTGAACAGATGTCAAATTTCAACGCTAGCTGGATTATACATGCACAGCACTTGTTTATAAAGGACTCGAATTGCAATTGGTCGACCAGTCAGTTGCAAAATAGCCAGCTAGCACCAGCGTGCTTGCTTGATCGATTCAGTCCACGTCCACAATGGACTCTGGAGACCACAAGCCTTCTTCTTGTGAGCTGAGCTTCGAGTTCATTTCAGCCAACTCAAACGGCTCGTCAAGGAGTTTTGAGTGCCTTGTAATTCCCTCGGCGCCTGTCAGGCCCGCTTGAGTGTGTGAGTTACTAGTACATGGTAGTAAAAGCTTGTGACATAATATCGTTCAGCTGGCACTTCCAAAGTACTACTCCTGGGCCCCGGGATTAGAGTTGCAGTCTACTCGATATCCGGCCGAGTCGTGCGCTTAGAGATGTCACCGGCACTACAGTGGTATTTGCTGCATTCGATATTAAAGGCCATGTGTGCCTGCACTGGACCTACTACTACATGTACTGTACATACTATGGCAACTTGAATCCTAGTAAGTCCCTTGCTTTCAAGTTCAAGCTGCTCAGACAGCTGCAGCTCAATGCTTTTGTCATATGCTTTTCGAATTTGAACATTTTTTTAAACATCATGAATCTGTTTCAACGCCGAGACTCCCGATCGCAATAGCACCTTCAAATCCAATCGGACCGAACTCTGACATCACAACCATCAATCATCACGATTGAAGCGTCAATCGTCGAATTAAGTTCATGTAGCAGTCGGGACAAGCCCTGGTTTGGTTGAAGGTAAGCCAACTTGAAAGAGCGTTCAAGATTCACGGAGTTCAAGTTGCTACAGCTTCCGTTTGGCCCCTGCTTGGGACTGCAAACTGGGTCCTTAATTTATTGATTGCACACGACAACAACTTGAGATCAGTCAATTCCTCACGGTGCAGTCTCTCGTATCCATCCCCACTTTGTCGGGTCGGCCTTATTATACGGTTGGAAAATTGATGACATTCAAATCATCAACTTTCACATGAAGTTCCTCGAAGAAGCGTTCGCGAAAAGTTTCCTAAAAATAAATGACATAATAAATGACATATAATTATTAATATTATAAATAATGACTTATATTTACATAATGCTGACATACTTTAGTAAAAGTACGTCATCCACTAGTCCAGCCGTGCGTTTTGTAATGAATTTATAAACGTTGGGTAATCATGACCAACGGCTTCATTCTGATTTGAGCATGCTTCTTCATCGCCCTCGAATCGTCTAGCAGACTTCGCACGTCTATATAAACAGGACCTGAATCCCCTTGAATAAAAATCTCTTCATTTTACTCATCACTTGAATTCAATCACATCTACCACTCCCCACACATCACATATGAGCGCTGCAACCAAGTTTATTCCCCGCACAGTTGCCAAGGCCGTTCCTGCATTCGAGCAGTCGGAGGGCGTTGGCGCAAGGGTGAGGCGATCCATCGGCACGATGGCCATGCGCAACTTCACGCCGTTCCTCATGCTGGACCACTTCAACGTCAGCCCCGACGCCGGGTTCCCGGACCACCCGCACCGCGGCCAGGAAACCATCACGTACATGCTCAAGGGCCGGATCGACCACGAGGACTTCACGGGCTCGGCAGGCACGCTGGAGCCCGGCGACCTGCAGTTCATGACCGCGGGCAGAGGCGTTGTGCACGCCGAAATGCCGCGCATCGACAAGGAGCAGGACGGCAGCATCACCATGGTCGAGGGCCTCCAGCTGTGGGTTGACCTGCCCGCCAACCTCAAGGCCTGCGAGCCCAGATACAGAGACCTGCGCGCCGCCGAAATCCCGGTCGCACAGCCGGACGACAAAGTCAGCGTCAAGGTCATTTCCGGCGAGTCCTACGGCACAAAGTCGCTCCAGGACCTTGCCTACACGCCGGTCTGGATGCTCGACATGACCGTGCAGCCCGGCGGGCGTGTCGTGCAGCCGATCCCCGCCGGCTACAATGCGTTTCTGTACATCCTCAACGGCGGCGTCTCCATCGACGGCAAGAACTACGCACAGCACCACAGTCTCTTCTTTGGCACCAAGGGCGACGGCATTGAGCTGTCGGTGCCCGCCTCGGCGACCGAGGAAACCCGGTTTGCGGTGATTGCCGGCCAGATCCTGGACCAGCCCATCGTGCAGCACGGCCCGTTTGTGGAGACCTCGCGCGACAAAATCATCCAGGCCGTCATGGACTACCAGAGCGGCTCCAATGGGTTTGAGCGCGCCCCGGGCTGGTCGAGTGAAATCGGCAAGCGCATGCGTTGAGCTGAACAGCCCCGCAGACATTCTATATTTTTTTTATTGTTATTCTAGTCTTCTGAATGACCCCACTGAAGCAAATCTGTATTATTAGTAGTATTCTTATTTTGAAAATTGTAAACACTTGTGTTGATTTCGTAATTGTTATAAAAAATGATCTGAAAACAGTTGAAAGAACGTAAAATCAACGAGATAGCTTTTGCTGTTTCTTTCCCCGTAGACTTCAATAAACCCATCACTTCTTGTAGAGCAATAATCCAGACTCTAAGCTAGGGATTACTGTCCATCAAGGCTTGAATCGTTGGCAGCACCGCTGTTAACCAACTAATAATACAAACAGCCAACCTCGACCGACCCACTAACGTCTCTTTCCAGCCCCTTTTTGAATCTTGACATCGGATGAAAGACGACGCAAAACTGAAAAGAAAGAAAAAAAAAAAAAAAAAAAAGACTGGCCCAGGTCAAATGTAATCACTGAGAGTTCTTTCAACATGAGCAGGATAGAATAGGAATCTCTTAATTTCCGTGGTTCAATTACAGCGATCCTACTTTTTTTTTTTTTAACAAGGTTTTCGAACTAGATTTCTAACTATAGATGAAGCTGATTGAATACATGAGGCAAACAGCAAGTTCAAGCGGCCGAGGAATGCCAGCGAGCTTGACTTTAATTATCGGCACTCAACAATCAACAAAAAGCGCAAAAAAAAGCACACTAACTATCCTATATCTAGTTATTTAGACCAATACTATACTATACTATACTGTACTATACTATGCCTTGTTATTTCTCTCAAGTTATAGACGCTCAGAGTCTGGAGCTACCCAGCACTTAAAGGAACATTAGAGTGCAATGCCTTTGAACTGCTCATAAACAAAGCATACAACTTGATCTTCTAAGGTCAACCACATGTTCTTCTTTTTTCCTCGTTTTCAGGTTTTATTCACAAACACCTATACATTTGCACGTCTTGGTGTTATTGTCCTCTATTTGTTACACCTATCTCAATAATCTGCTTGCTTTTGTTGGCACGACGATGTCTTGTTTTTGTGATTCCGTCTCAGCAATTGTTTTATAAGATCGCGCACGAACCCTTATTCCATGAGAGTCGCAAAACCAAGCAATATATGGTATGTATGTACTTGACATCAGCTGGCTGTCGGCATGTTTCTTACAAGTTCCTTAGTAGAATGCTATTCAAATGCTTCTTCGACGTTTTTTTTTAGTTGTATGCCATACAAATGTTTCTTCGACGTTCTTTCTTAAAGTGTATGTAGTAGTTCTTGGTTCTTTTTATCTTCAAAATATATACGCAATTAATCAATGTCTTTAGCTTTTTCTCGCTCGCACAAATTTCCCAGTCTATCCTTGTGTTTGTTTGTTGCTTGGTTTGTAAATTCATCTTTTTTTTTTTTTTTTTTTTTTTTCAGCATGGAAGGAAGTGGAGACGTAAACCCAATTATTGTTCATCTTCATCTCCATATTCCTCGCGCTCATTAGAGTCTCGCCTGCTCGTGTTACCACTGGTATTCGATTCTTTTTTCTTCCAATCCCCGACTTGCTGGAGTTGCTGAGAGGAGGTTCGTCGCTTGCTTTTGCGTAACGCTTTGACTCGCCGTGAAACCTGGTCAATCACGACCGAATTGGCGATAGCCAAAGCCATATTTTGCTGGTCCGCAAAACTAATCACAATGCTGTGAACGGTGCTGTTGTTGTTAGTTTCGAGGGTACTGGAGGCGCCTCCAGTTGTAGGACTGCGGATCAAAGGTCGAGGAAGACAAGCCAGTTCAAAGCGATTGTCTTTTTCAATTTCTTCCTTGATATGCGCCATGGGAATGTTCTTTTCAAGGCCATACACCACTGCTTCGTAGTAACCCGACTCGCTTCTTAAGTCTGGTTTGAATTCAATGGTGCTTCTGCCAACAGCATAAGTTGCAGGCTGGGATGGGGTTTTCGAATAAGGTAATTGTCTCTCCTTCTTGCCAGCAGGAGATACTCGGCCAGAAGTGCTGTATTCAGACTGTGAGCCTCCTAGAATAAGCTCAGAAGGCGGAGTAGGCAGGATGAACTCCTTGCCTGACTGAATTTGACTAGCCGATTCAGGAATCTCTTTACTCTGTTGGGTAGTATTACTGTCATGTCTGAATCTAAGGTCTCCATATTGCCCAGAATCGTTCTGAAAGGTATTTGCAGACCGGAGCCGCTCATTCTCAGCTTTCAGTACCTTTACTTCATCCGATACCAGTTTGTTCTCATTTCCCAGATTTCTTATCTCTGCCTTTAACGCAAGCACAGCTTGGTCCAGGTTCCTAATTAAGGTTTCGACTTTATTAGAGCGTTGAGAAAATTCGGTGGGAGTCGCCAAACCGGGTGTGCCATATCCGTTGGCTTCGGGCAGTCCACTGGGAGTACCAAACCCGTTCCCAGCGCTTGCTGGGGTTGGCGTTGCAAAGCCGGCAGAAGTACCAAAATTGCCAACTGCGGGAGTAAATGGACCGCTCGAGAATGCCTGAGAAGGTCTGTTGAAAACAGAGTGTGAGGAAAGAATTGGTGAGTGTGAGAAAATAAAATCATTGGAAAAGCTACCGCCATTGCCGCCTTGTCCGCTACTTGAATTGACACTCGGGGTGCTCCAGATGAATTTCGCGTCAGTCTGTGGAGTCTTTAGTTTGTCCGTTTCCTTTTCATGGTCGTAGTTGGAGGAATTCGCACCGATTACAGCGTTGTGCTGCCCAAAAATATCCGGGTCCCCTCCCAGACTATATCCAGTAAATATAGAGCTTGCACTCCTGCTCATTGAAGGCCCATTATCACCGATAACTCCAATTGAAGCATCGTACATCCCACCTGAACCCTGTCGGTTGCTTGGAGAAGCCATGACAGAAAACGGTCCTCCACCGGTGTACAGATTAGCCTCCGTAGACTGATCTTGGGTGTCCTTGAACTGCTCACTGGAAGATGGTAATTTGAACATGGACACAAAACTGTGATACCAAGGTGAAACGAAGTAATATGCGGCAGCGAGAGGGGGATGTAAAGATATCTGGTGAGGCAGTAAGCTTGAGAAGGGACAGGAAGATACCATTTCACGTCCGTAAAAGCCTTATGCGAGAACGTGCTTGGGCAGGGGTTTAAGTGATTTACCGATGCCATATTAATTAGCTAATCATGACAAAGTGTCTTATAAATACCTGTATTCACGTGATACTGAGACTTGGAAGGTACCCGTAGTTATGAAGAGCTCTAGATGTAGGACTCAAATGCTGTCAAGAATTCAAGATTCATGATACATTCACGATAGATTCCACGTAGTTTACAAGTCTCCGCCGTTTGACCTATTTTATTTTATTTTATTTTACCTAAACGTTAAACATTGCACTAATTTGAATCACAATACGTGGGAAGAAGCCCAGGCGAATACGAGAGGATGGCGTCGGCTGAGCACAGGTTTCAATCGAGGAGGTATGGAAGCCCAAGGAATCAATAGTTCCGGCCCACTCTCAACGTTCGGAGGGTCATTCCGGATGGAGCTAGCTGGAGCGTGATTATGAGGGGGGTGTATGCCTCCAATGAGAGTTTTACAGCTTCAACTGTTTTTCTTCCTGCAGGATGAAGGTTTAGAGATCTAGATTACGCGTGCTTCAAATAATCCTTGCGAGCATCAGACACTATGGAAGTCTCCAAATTTCAAGTGTTATGAGTGACTTTGTGGACTACAGACTGAAGTGCTTTGGAGTTGCCTCGTGTGAACTTGACAGCACTTAATAATACATACTTTGCATTACATGAGTGTACTTTGACTTTATCCTCAGATATCATGAGAGTGGGCGTGGACATGGAATGGCAGAAAGATCAACAGGAGGTCGAATTCTTCATACGGTCAGACCTGCATCCAGCTGTTTCTGGTGCTGCGAGAGCAAGTAGTGCTCAAGTGCTTTTGACGAATATAAATTTGCATTTAGTATACCAGATGAACGGTCTAACTTGAAATAGATTATTTGCTTGCCAAGTGCTCACAGGCCCATAGAATCATGCTCTCCTGTAAAGACATCTGGAGGTAAAGAGGATTGCTAGCAACATTTGAACATCCAGACGTTGCAAGCCGATCGACTCTCCAAGTCCTTGTCATGTAAGGACCATCAATTAATGATCAGCGTGGCCCACTGAATTCGTGAAATCCTTTCGACATGAGTGAATCCAATTTGCAAAAGTGTCACTGTTGTACACCCATCAATGCTACGTACAAGTAAAGCACATCATCAGAGTATCCTCGTCTGTGGCCAGTGTATTGTGCAGAGACCTAAAATTACGTTGCGCGCGTAAATTACAGACTCCGCTACAGTTTCCAGTGTCCACCGCATGAGAGCATGACGCATGCATTAGGCCTGAAGCACTACATGCTATTGATTGGATTCAAATGCTCAACTATAGTAGTAGTACATATTGAGTATACTGTTGACTGGGGAACTTGGCTTCGTTGCTTCAGGCTTGTAAAAGTGGAGGATCAGGACGGAAACCGCTGATTCCAGAAAGAATTGAGATGGGCAGGGGCTTCAAATTGAGCCTTGACACGGTGAAAATCTTTGACGAGGCGTGTGCAGCATATATGGGAGCTACTCACGGACTCACATACTGCCACAGCTGCCACAGCTTGTTACAGCTATAGTACGGGCCCCCTTCTCTGAGACAGGAAGTGTTTCGCTTCGCGCGGCGCCACTGTGGTCCAAGTGCCGATTCAATTTCTCGCTTGCAAGTTCGTTTAAACTGCTCGGGTTAATGCCATTGCGGCCCGTGCCAGTTGAGTGGAAGCTGAGACTGTGGCTGCTCGCTGGTTTGTCTCTCCAAAGGCGAAGGGGCCAGGCGAAGGACTCGAAGGTCCACGGCCGCCCCTCCCCCAGAAACATTTTTGCAACATTTGAGATGCTGCGAGAGTTTAAAATTGCAACAAAGTTTCTTCGACGCGGGAATATCACTATTTCTCTAGCGACGATCCGCGTTTCATTGCACCACTTTCTCCCAAAGGCGCTCTCTGGTGTTCTCCACTGGTGATATTACCGTAGAAACGCGTAGCATCCAAACCCGCGTATAGTGATGCGGTCTAATTGTCGTTCCTCCCAGCATCACAAGCGCTGCGTTGCACTAGAAACAAAACTAAAAACCAAACCCCCCCCAAAAAAAAAACCCAAAAAAAACCCAAAAAGTAGTTGTAACGCCCTTTAACACTTCCAACACTCCAAACCTCCCAAAAAAGAAAAATGGAAGAATAAAAAATAAAAAAAAATAACAAAAAAAAAAAAAAAGAGATTTTTCCACTCACAACATCAAATTCGTTGCACTTTTTTTCTTCTATTACGCTACCTCACTCTCTTTTTCTTTCACCACCGTCTCGTGCACCTCCAACTTTTGAAATCTTCGCTACTTATACTCGCCTTTCTTTCTTCCCACGCGCGAATTACCCAGCTCCTTCGGTCTCTTATAGTCCGCCCTTTCACACCCCCCTTCTTCAACTGATACTTGTTCTTTTTCTTCTGTAGCATAGTCCAAGATAGCCGTACACCAACGCTATGAGTATCAGCGGTGCACCCATGCCCGCCACCATGGCATCCAACAAGATGCCAACAGAGTCCTCGTCCCTCTTCCAGATCGCTTCCAACATTAAAGATAGACTTGAAGATGTCCCTGGAATTCCACCTTTCCTGGAAATGTGCATCACTGGCAACATCCCGGCTGCCCTCTCGCCGAACTCGCCTCTGCATTCGCAAAGCACATCTAATATCGCTGATACAAATAGAGATTCAACAGACTCCCAAGCGTCCACTGTAATTGAAAGGTCGACCTCATCCCTAGCTCTCTCGTCCTCAGCTGTCATTCCTCTAGGAAAACGAATCGACCCAGTAACTCATCTTTGGCAGTTTTTCAGACTTGGCTCATCCCTGTGCGCGCTATTCAACGCCCTTCAACCGCGCAACCCGTTAAACATTGTCGTCACATCAGATGTAAAGACTTGCAAGCGTTCAGTCTATGACTTTGTACAAGGATGCAAGTCAGAACTCGAATATAGTGACGATGAGCTCTTCACGATATCAAATGTCTATTCTGACAACACTACAGATCTTCTCAAGGTGCGTACATGTTTTTTATTATTTTTTTTTCATTACTAATTTTCAAGGTTATTCGTACAACCGTACTCATTTTGGATAATCTCGAAGCCAGGCACTTGATTGTGCCGTCCAAGAAAAAAACGCCACAAACATCTCAGCCAAAAGACAAACGAGATAAGGTTGTAGAGGAACTCCTTATCACTGAGCGAAAATATGTTCATGACTTAGAACTGTTATTGAATTACCAGTCTGAGCTTCAGACAACTGGTGCCTTAAGCGCTGACACAATTCACTACCTTTTCCCCAATCTCAACGTACTGATTGACTTCCAGCGACGGTTCCTGATTGGTATTGAATATCACGCTCAACTGCCACCTCAAGAGCAG
Source organism: Geotrichum fermentans (assembly GCA_030564905.1). Classification (NCBI taxonomy): domain Eukaryota; kingdom Fungi; phylum Ascomycota; class Dipodascomycetes; order Dipodascales; family Dipodascaceae; genus Geotrichum; species Geotrichum fermentans. Next base: position 100,641 of record JAJMAG010000037.1, on the reverse strand, counting down.
CGACTAGGGTCAGTTTTTATCAACTTTGAAGATGGCTTTGATGTATACGAAGGCTTTGCCTTGAACCAGAAGAAGGCGTGCCAAATCGCTGTTGCAGAATCTGCCAAACTGGCTTCACTCTCTCAGATGGTCGATCCTACCTACGAGCTTCCATGTTACCTCATCAAACCTATCCAGCGAATATGCAAATATCCATTGCTACTACGAGAGCTTGTCAAATACACTCCTGCAGATTGGCCCAACGCTCAGGACCAAATCCATGCCTTGGAAGTTATCAAGCGTGTTACATTGAATGTTAATGAGACGCAGAGAAGGGTGGATAACTTGACAGTTGTAAAGGAACTATCTGAACGCCTTATCGATTGGAAGGGTCACAACATTGATGATTTTGGATCTCTTCTTCATGACGGTGTATTCCCGGTTATCAAGGCAGGACAAGAACGCGAATACCACATGTACCTTTTTGAAAACATCATTTTATGTTGCAAAGAGGCTCAGCCAACTAAAAAGTCGACCATGACTCTCACGTCGAAAAAGTCCAAACCGCCCAAACGTGCAAGCTTGATTTTGAAGGGTCGCATTTATATGGCATTTATTACCCATGTTTCGTCCAGTTTCAAGGCAGGCTACTTGCTACACATTGCGTGGGGCAAGGATGCGAGCGATTCTGGATTTTTCGATATCAAGTTTAGAAATGACGAACTGTTGGAACAATGGGAGACGACAATTAACCAAATGGTCGCTCGTTATAATGATCCTAATGAAGACCCCAATGGTGCATCCGTCTCTCCTAAATCTCTAACAGACTCGACTTTGGTTAATGGCACCTCTTATGATGAAGGCAGTGATGATGAGTTTGATCCATTACAGTCTAACAACTCGCGCGAAGCTCTTTCCGAATATGGCCAAGAACAAGCATATCCTGTCGAACCATCCCAGTACTCATTTGCTTATCAGCAGCAACTAGCATCCATTTCCGATGACTTGAACAACATCCGACTAGGCACAAACCTTCCTCCGCGTATGAATCCCAACTTGAGTAGCAGCAGTAGCAATAGTAGTAGCAGCAGTATTAACAATACTCTAACTCCCGGGAACAAAAGCTACAGCTCTCATTCAACAGGCCGCCATGAGTCTATGTATTCTTACACGCCGTCTTCTTCTGTTTCATCCAACAGCTATAGCGTCCGGTCTCGGTCTGCCAGCATGCCAACGCCACAACCTCAAGCTTATTCTAATGGCCAAGCCCCTCCTGTCCCGCCAATGCCTGAAGATGAGGAATCGCCTGCTATTACGAATTCGAATTTGACGAAGATCCCCCCACCTACTGTTGGATATATGCAAGACTCGCCTTCACATGTATCAACAACTATTACCAATGCTCAAATTCCCAAAAAGCCGAGTAACATGAAAGTCAAACTTCATTATCTTGATGATACTTTCTTGCTGATTGTGCCTGCGGATGTTGGATATGGCGCTCTTTTGGAACGAGTTGAGCGTAAGATTAGACTTTGTGGCAAGCAGACTCCCTCGCCCTTGCGTATCAAGTACAAGGACGAGGATGATGACTTTGTTACGATGCATGGAGATGAGGACATCTCCATGGCTATGGAGGGTGGCGTGCGTGGCATGGAAGACGGCGCCAAAGGCCCTGTCCCTGATTTGATTATTTGGGCTGCCTAAGTGCCTACAATCCATGAGCCACGAAACCACTACGACATTTGATGATAGATGAGGGCTTGTGATGAGGAGAGGCCCTTGAGTTAATGACTATGAATACTTGTTTTTGAATGATGTTTTATTTTTTGTTACACATTTACGGCTTTATGGCTCTTTTTTTTGTCATGTCTTTTTTTTCCAAAAATATTTCCCATTCTTCTTTTTGTCTCTCAGGCTATACATTTGTTTATAGTTGATTATGAATTGAATTGAATTGGTTAAATGGATGTGGGGTTTGTGCCATCATTAATGAGTTGCGTGTGAGGGGGAAAGGCCAATCTTGATCATTCTCGACCCCACAGTACCGTTCCACCGATGTAACTGTGCACTGTGCGCGGTACTGTTGGCAGAAACAAAACAGTACAAAGGGACTAAAGGGTGTATGAATTTTATGGAAGTAAACCTTTGAACCACCGTATTACGCTTCCGAGAAATCATGTAGTTCACCTTCCATCTAAAAAAAGAGGAAGCATGAAACGCATGCTCGGTCAATAGCACTTGAGTTCTCTGAACCACCGAGATCAGCATTTGAGCATTGAATTTAATGTGGTTTAAGACTTTTTGTCTAGAAGCTCTAGTTCCGAACCCAGAAACCTTGGCAATTCGCACGCGTGCGTCCAGAACGTATATTATAAATCTGTTGAATACAAATCGATTCCATGCCCGCACAAAGGCCGTGTTGAAACCTAACGTAACCTAAAATAAAAGGAAAAAAAAACAAACAAACGCGTTTGCAATGTAGTTAATTGATCCGCATGACACAGTGCACGATAAAGACCTCCTTGCAACTTGTACTGGCACATCAATTTTTTGATACCTTGGGAGTCCTGTCTTCACCAAGCGACTCAAGTGCTATTGTACCTCGCACGTTCCACGAATATCGATCCGCCATATTTATTGGTTGTGTGTCAGCTGAAAGAGGCAAATGTGAACTGCCAGCAGCCCTGCCGGCCGGCCTGACGATTACCGCATGTATGCAAGCAGTGGGCGTGTAAGAACTTACGCAGGTTACACGCAGATACGCAAGCAGACAGAATATTGCAGACAGTTCTTACACCACATCAATTAATTGAATCAACATTTGAATGCTGGTGATAGTACGTAGCTACTACTAGTATTGGTACTCCTGCTCTGTGGCGCGTTGTAGGCCAAATCGATCAGTGTTTGGATTTTGCACAAGTGCACATGTGTGACGCGTTACACTTCTTCGTACGTATTGCCAAGTGCAGAGCTCGAGGATGCGCTGAGGTTGAACTGCGCTACACAAGTGGACTGCGAACTCGCAAATTCGTGCCTACTTTGTAGTATGTAAGTAGTGAGCTACGTAGCTACAAGACAACCTTGGTGTAAGACTATAAGGCTCTTTTTCCAAAGTTTAGTTGGCAGTATGCATGAATTTTGAACGCAGTAGTGGAGGCTACGATAGTCCTACTGACATGGAATAGAAAGCTTTAGTTTACCTGGGTCCGAATATATAACAAGCTTTTGCTGTGAGACTGTACGTAGTACTAATTGATTCCTTGGTTATTGGCCTCCTAAACTGTATACACCGTCCCCTTTGCAATGTTGCTCTGATTCACGCATGAGACCCATCTTTTTTCTCAACTGCATTTAAGGCCCAACTCTCGTTCTCAAACGCGTACTGTGCTTGCCCGTGTAAATGCCTGCATTATACCATGCAGCTTAGACTAATGAATTCAAGATTCAAATGTTCCAAATGACTGCGAACTTTGAAAGAACGTGTTTTTATGTTATGATGTGTGCAGTGGTCAGCAAATGCCCCTTGAGAGTTTCTGCTCATGAAGCGTAATGTCGACGAATTTACACAAGTGCCCCAATTACTACTTGTAGACCAGCAGCACCACTAATGAGCTCCAGTCCTGTGGAGATCTTACTAGTAGCTGGCTGCTAAAATATCTGCAGATTTATCGGTTAGTGAAAGTCTCAAAGAGAATGGTGAATTATTAATATCAACTATAGTCGAACGCAAGTTCGTATAGTCCCACCTTATTAGTATTAGTTAATATAACAGAATAATAATGCTTCCGTACGGCGGCGGAATTTCGAAGCTTCTACTTCCTCTTCCCCAGATTCGCGCATCAACATACATGTGTCTCAGAGACGCAAAATCTTGTTCAATGTAGTAAGCGCGCGGAAAACCTAATCGCGTTCAACCTCGATAGAACAGTGGCTCAGAATGGTGTTGAGAGGACCGTGTATACATGTATCAATGTAACAGTTGTATTCTTTCTCTTGTCAAAAGTGCACAGTGGGGAAATGCCTATTTCTTGCTAAAAACATTTGAACTTTACCTTTTTTCAAGTTAACTACTAGATCGGCACACTTGAAGGGCGATACTATAGTATTTCGTTTAAAGCTTCCATGAGAAAAAACCTTGAAATTTGCTATTGGTGCCTAATTACTTTCTCCTGATATAATGCAAATGCTTTATGCCCAAAAATAACATTTGAAAAGCACGGAAGCGACAGCGGAGGGACCCGAAGATCATGATGATCGCCATAGTATGCTATGATAATCATGCTTCATGCTTGTTTCACAAAAGATTCAATGTTTCCTCCATACATCTGCGTTCGTGCATGCATCAAATTGCGAACCTGGTGTCAGACTGGGTTGGTAAATTGATTGTGACTAGGACTATCATGATCGTCATTTAGAAAGCCCTTTCCTAATTTTTTTTCTTCTTCTATTTCCATGCTACAGGATTAGCGGCCTGTTCAAGGCCGATTATGTCCCATCGAGTCTCTGCGATGGGAGTCTGTGGGGCACTGGCAGGTTAAAAGACGACTTGGAGCTTTTTTTTTTGAACACTACTATGAGCGGAAATTGGGATGGGTAAAGAATTATCCCCGCAGTTTCCAAAACTTAGGAAAACTTAAAATGTAAATGTATATTCCAGAGCTTAAATTCTAAGCCGAGAATTGGCAACATGTAGCGAGATGCCAACTCCTAGATAGCAGATGCACTGAAAAGTTGAGCTCATATCAATGCAGTGACCTTGAGGTGGCCAATTGAAGAGCTTTTAGGTCAATAGATACAGGTACATCAATTGCCAGACCAGAGAAAAAGGACATCAAATGCTCCCCGCTTACATACATGTGTACATGTAGTAATATGTGATATCATTCCTGCATATTATTGATACAAAGTCACTGGATTGCCGTAGCCAAACACCTTTTACCCTAGGTATTTACATTTTGCTCTCCCTTGGCGCACCCTTAATGCGTCCTTATATTTCTTTTACTTCAATGCTTTTTCATATATTTTATCTCAAATCAATGTAACACATGTGCAAGTAGTAATAGATGGTTTTTCCAACCCTCTGAAGTATTCCGGACTACACTGGGTCTCAGTTCAAGTATCCAGAGATCTCATTGGGAGCACTGAAGTCTTGGCTAATAAGGTAGCGAAATCTTCCGCGAATTATACTCAAGAGTTATTCCATTCGAAAGAGAGAGAGGGGTGCGCCAAGCTCAATTGTGTAATCCAGGTGCGAGCAAGATGCTCATGGTGCCAAAAGTACGTGCAACAAAGACGGACTGACGGATGAAGACGGTACTTATCAAGGGGCTACCTTCCTCCATGTTGATATAGCTATTCCACTCTAGTGGTATCATTAAAACGCGAAAGCTAGCAGATACATTATTTTATCCTCATCATTGCCGAGACTAATGTTCTCCGCTTCTTAAAACCTTTAATGAACTTACCCAACTTTTACAAAGTTGATTTGAACAACGTTGATACACAGAGTGAAGCCAATATCATTTGTTCTACTTGATTTAAAAAATCTGTAGACTAATGGCTTTTACTACATTTTTTGCGAGCAAACGTAGCTTCGTTCAGTTTATAACATCTAATAGTAACAAAAGTACTTAAAATACAATAGAAATCTTTGTTTCTCATTTAGAGCTTGTGTAGCTTATACTGCCACGAAGGTAGGCTATAAAGCCGGGATGGAATGGTAGATTTTAACCTTTTTAGTGCCTAGGAGACTGGAAGTAATTTTTACTATTTTCCAGGGAAAATGGGACTTTCTTAGTTGCCTGAAACTTTGAAGTTTGGTGAGATGTACGCCTCTGTACATATTATTTGAGTGATGCCATACTTTCGTTCAGGATTAGTTGGTGTGACTTTTTTAAAGGCCTTGACTTTGAGAATGAAGATGTTTGTCGCCTTGCGAGCTTCATTTAGGCTCTCGATTTTGGTTTAAACGGGACAACAAACCGATATATCATCATCATCCATTGGTTTTGCACAGTCTCTCTTTATTTGGGCCATTTGAACCTGTTGTATAGCTTTTATCTTCTCATAGTTTGAAATCAAGTTGGCAATTGCTTCCGCTGGGTTGAACTTTTCTGGATAGTGATCAGAGCAGCGGCTGGAGTCATTAATACTCTCGGAATTAATTAACTCAATTCCAGTAGCGGTCTTCTTGGCGATCCGATGCTCCTGAACAAGGGGACCCTCTTTTCGAACAATTTTAATACCTTGGAGCAATATACTAAGGTATGCGCTTGGATTGCGGTCCGCATCAACCATGCTCTCGAGTGTAGGCTCTTTGCGCCCGGCCCTGTGTTCACGTAAAACGCGAAGATAAGAACGAGGTTGTAAGCGAGCAGACACGGATGTGCAAGTGAAGTAAACGGTGTCGCCTTCTTTGACAGAGTCGTACTTAATAATATAATCTTCGAAGCGTCTGATAGTCATGGTTTAAACTAATAGATAAAAATTTTTTTGATGACATCTTTTTCAAATCATGATTATGTCTTGTATTTAAGGATTACTGATGGAGTATATGTGCGACGTCCTTGCATATCAATGAAATAATGCGGAACAAGTCAAAAAAAAGCACGACTTACCCGTAGTGTGGTAAATTAAAAGTCTAGTGGTTCAAAAGTATCAAACCAGTTTTGATTAATGCAAATGGAAGGAAAGAATATCACTGTTATTTCTGGCTCTAGTATATTTGGTTTTAGTGCTAACAGCATGATTCTGAGAACCCCCACCTTTGCAGTTGTAATTTTGAGATCATAAAAGTACACATGTAAATAGGGAATTTCTATCCAAACATGACTCTTGCCTTAAAATTGGCATGACGCAAGTCTACACAGAAGGAAAAAAAATTAACCAGGTTAGAATTACCATCAGAGCTTTTTATTGGAATGCCCCACGATAATTCTATGGAACTAGCGTCAAGAAAATAAGATGATACCATTGCTCTTAAATACTAGTCTATGCTCAATTGAGTACCAATTTCAAAACTAATGAAAGTCAAAGCTATATTATATGACAGTACGTTACTGTTGCTAGATAACACAAGTAAACTTGTATTTGCAAACTTTGGCAACACTTATCAGAAAAGCTCACCCCCACGTATGTCAACGGTGAATACGGTAAGCTGACTTTAAATCAATGCGCTAAATCGCCGTCTATGATTCATCAATAGCCAATACTTCGTATCAGGTTTCGAAGTTTATCGTTTCGAAGTTCCAGATTAATTAATGCTGCCAAATGCCGAAGCAAATGCCGAAACTTTTCTCAGTAGATGGAATTTGTCATTCCTGTTATATGTTACTTCCCTAATAATTTTGAAAAAAAACGCATAGAATACAAGTTTATCAAAGCAGTATAGATTTTTTGAAAAGGAGTACTCTGTACAGATGCAAAGCCTGGATCAACTTTGCCATCAACTTTTTATAACTGCCAAACTCTGATTTTGAAAGGCAAGCATAGCTAGAGAGGGCATGTCAAAAAGGCCTAAAGCCAGCCAGCAAGGCCCGAAGCCAGCAAGCAAGGTCTGGAGCTAGTAAGCAAGGTCTGGAGCTAGTAACCAAGGCCCAGAACCTCAATGAAACCCGCTGCATTGCCAGCGCTATGGCCGCATGAAACCCTTAACAAATCCAGTAATTCCATACGGACTTGGTGCATTAAATTACTACCAAAGCGTGTTAAAGAACAGCTCTTGAATTATTTCTTTGCCGAAAGGAAACGCAAGAGATTTCACCTATCTTAACTATTACTTAGGAAGGGAGTCGCGATGCCGTTGAAGGAGTTAATTTTGATTTTGAATTGCAATCCGACCACTGAATAAATTGCGCCGATAAAGGCAGTTCATAGATTTTGTCTTTTTGAAATCAAAAATCCCCCCAGAAAAATAAAGTGCAACGGCGTCTGTCAAGCATTTTCTCACTTTAATTTGCTCCGTAAACTAAAACGCGGGCATTGATTTTTCCGTCTAATCACTTCAACTTCCTTTAACCCCTAACACATCTTATGCAAATACCAACTCCAAGCTTGAGCAAATGCTGCTGTTCGTGTTGCCAAACATGTGGCTAAGTGTACAACTGACGTAAACAAAACTAGATGTGGGCTTGTGATATCATGCCTTGGGAAACTTCTTTCGGATCCCGCGCTTTTCCTCGATCTTCTTTTGTTTGAAACTACTGAATAGAAGCATTGTAATTTTCATTTTTACCAAAAACGCAGCTGGCCAATAAATTGCGCCAAGGCTTAATGCCTGCAGCCGTCAGTGCAATGAAGCTAGCGTCTCTTGCAAGTTTCGGTAAGACCTTCCTTGGGGCTTGTAGATTGAGACAACTTTAGAATGAACGGAAAGTAAGCATACAATGCCATTCCAGGACATCGGGAAGAGATAATTGGTACTGCGACCTCATGTGTTACAATAAGCTCGATATTCCTTGTTCTGAGTAAAATGAAGAATCCGTAGCAAACAGTTAAGTTGGCACACTGACATCGCACCTTCAGCAAGATACTCAAATATATCAAATTTAGAGTTATTTGCCTGTTCCACCCTCCAGCAGTTTCGTTCTGCCCCCCCTATATTGCCATTTCTTGTGGATGAGCCATGACAGAAGAGCAACCTTAACTGAGGGCGACTTTAACCGAATACGACTCTTGCATAGCACAGAAATGGGGTTTCTTGATAAATCAGACCACCTCCGTATTTGAGTATAACAATTGAGCTAATAGCGGGAGCATTAATGACGATTTAAACGAAAGCACGGCTCGTTTCGAATTGCGGCAATGTGTAGTTGCCTTATTCCACCAATAAAAAGGAACGCCCCTTGTATCTGAAAAGCTTCCATCAAACCTTCCACGGGTTTTGGGAACTGGAAATTTCAAATTAATGTAAAGTGGACAGACTAAGCCTACGTCGCTTTCCAAGGGATGGTGAATGCGGGGTGAAGAGTTAAGCTAAGTACTACTTCGATCTTGTTCATAGATTGCGCCAGTCTGGTACCTGTTTTCATCATATTCTTCTGCCCGCTGTCTTTTAAATGTCACGGTAAATTAAATTTAGAGTGATTTAATTTTTTGGCGGTTCTACGCCACATTTGAAAACAAAATCAATTTCAAGCACTTTGGGTCCGTCCCGTTGAAGCGTGAGAACTAGTCGGGAGTGTGAAAGGAGTTAGTGGACAAACCTTGAAGCAGGCCTGTCTTGCCTGCACCAAGACTATAATTGAATACGGAGCCATGAGCTGGGACAAAAAGTTCATCTAGGTTGACCATAGGAAAGCTCAAAAAAAGTACTCCGAGGAAATTTGAAAAGCGCACAAATCGACACCATTTGACGTGTTACACAAAGATGCAGGGAGTCTCGTTGTGGCATGTCTTCAGGAGGGGTTGGCAAGAATGTATGCAGTCGAAATACAACAGAACCACAAATTCGAGAAACCCCAAAAGCACCAGAAAGAGAAATTGGGCAATTTTAAGGACTAGTGGAAAGTGTTGTTTGAACATAACATAGTATACATTATGTACAGGTGTGTACCGGGAAGCAGTTAAAAGCGACAGATGTTGATCTACGAAATGAAATGCCGCTACGCAACGGACCCTATAACATAGTGGTTGAGTTTAATCCGAGCCCCATTGGTAAATGGGTTTCAAGAAATGTAGACGTACTTGATAAAAAAAAAACAGCTTAAACGTGCTCTTGATATGCTTTTGTTTCTGCTTGAAAGTTTTCTCGCGTGACAAGTTTCAGGGTCGCTATCTGGTTTCGTCTTGGATGATTAAAGAGTCGTGGCCCAGTATGGCTTTATTCACACCCTGCAAAAGATTAAAAAGTGGAAACCCTCAAATGTCTTGGGCCAACCCAGTTTAGCAAGCACAGCAAGCAAAAAGCATATAAAGGTATGCTCACAGTCTTAATGCACTTTGAAATGAGGAAAGACCAGGAAAAGTGAAAACTCCATTCGCAAATGATGCCGACAAAAAATATCTGAAGGCGGCAAAGCGCGTACTGGACTAGCGAAAAAGGCGAAGGTGGGAAGGCGATTCAGAAGATGAACAGAGAATGAAAACAGCAGTAGTAAGAACCATTTAATCCGAAACATAAAAAATCAAAAAGTTAGGCGAGTGCATATGGGGAAGGTGAGCCCGTAGTTTTGTATTCTGTGTGTAGAATGCGTCTAAGAGCTCATACCACCAATTGTGCTAAGCCAAAGACATACTGACGTCGCCCATTTCGCCCTCTCTTTTTTTTTTTCCATCTCGTCTCGCTCGTCTATGGGTTTTAGTTGCTCTCTCTCCAATTGCCAAAAAAAAGTTTCAGCCGTGTCAACCAATCAAAAACTCGTCGTTAAACAGGGTCTCAATGTCAGCTTGAAACATGTCAGATTGCGTCTGAAGATAGTCGTCTTCGCCCGTAGCATGGCTGCTGGACCGTGGTTCTACCCCAGCGTCGGCAGTGCTGCCGTCGAGTGAGCCAAGAAAACCCGTAAAATCGTCCCTGCCCACTCCGAGGGATCCGCCGCCGCCGTGGACGGAGAAATCGGTGAATTGGTTCAAGCCCCCATCAAAGCTGAGCTGAGGAGGCTGTGAAGGAAGTGGAGGAGGAAGTGTCATAGTATCTACACTCATCCCAAAGTCAAGGCCGGTGGTCTCAGGGCGGTGCGGTGGTGTATTGGAAGCGTTCCCTTCAAAGTCCAGCATGGAGTCGTCAAATAAGTCCAGCATGGTTTGATCTTCTGCAGTAGAAGGCCGCTCTTTCGATGTGACAGTATCTTTTGACTTACTTGCCGCCTTTTCTGCCTTTTCTGCCTTTTCTGCCTCCGCTGCCGCCGCTGCTGCCGCTGCAACCTCTGCTTTCTTCTTCTTTTCTTGTAATGCCCTCTCCTGCTCCAATTTCTTCCTCCTCAGCACCTCCTCCCGCTCTCTCCTTTCCTCCCTTTCCTTAATACCCCGCAGGTACGTCTCTGCCACCACTATCTCGAGCTCGACCTGGTCCAGCGATGTGTGGAACCGTGCCATACTCTGGTCAATTGTCGCCTTGACCTGAAGGGGCGAGTTTGGCGTCGCCAGTTGCGTGCTGCTGCTGAGGCACGTCAGCAGGTTACCGCTTGTCGTGAGAATCATCTAAAAAAAAAAAAAAAAAAAGGGTAGTTAGCAGTGTGCGTGTTGGTGGTGGTACGGACAGGCTCACATTGAAGGAAGACCGCACATTCTCTTCCATCGTGTTGTTAAAAAGACCTTGTGTTTATAAACTGAACTCAAGAGGCTTTGGATTATGTTCAGGGGTTGGAGTGTAAAGAAACTAGCCTTCGATCGTCAGCCTAAGGAATAGTTTCCGGCTTGAGATGGAGTACGGGTGCCTGTGTGAAAAAGGAGAGGAAGAGAGGAGTATAAGGAGAGGAGTAGAAGAGGAGCAGGAGAGAAGTAGAATGAGAGAATTTGGAGAAGGTGGAAGTGGAAGGAGTAGCACGCACCTGCCTCACTCTAGTAGGAAAACCCGAAAAACCGAAAAAAAATTTAAAAACGAAAAAAAAAAAAAAAAAAAGTCATTATCGTAATCACTCGCAGTCGGTGGGGAGAAAACCAAAAAAATTCATAAATTATTGTGATTTCAATGTTTCCCCAATGATTTTAGTGCGTTTTCGGTGCTGCTGACTGTGTGCTGACTACATGCGTGGTTTCTTTATCTATTGGCGTCAATTGCACAAAGCCCAGCAAAAAGCACGAAAAAAAAATGGGGATTTTGGCCAATCAAATTTCAGCTACAAACAGATAAAGAAACATGAATCAAGTTTCAACATGGACACAATATCTTTGGATTAACCCATGAAAAATACATGACTGATTAAGCATCTTGTATACACACGAAAAGACCTCATGAAACTTGAAGTGCACTCGAAGAGCGCTTGGCACCCAAAGTAAACCTCCTATTATCCCTCTTACTTCCTCCTCTTGTTTTGCCGTCGCCCTAAACTTGCAGGATTAGCCTGACTTCATTGCGAGCAATTTTGCAGATAAAATCTAGCCTATATCTCAGTTCCAACAGGCCAAGTATCTGTAAATGCCTTTCAGAGTACACAAGTGCTATACACAAAAGCAGTGGTTCTGGATTCTGTATACTTAGAATCCAAACTTGGCTAGCGATCGACGTATTTTTTTGAGGATGATCGCCAGACAGCCTGCTGGGGCCATTGCATGTGCCATTGACCGACCGGGGCTATAGGTCCCTGATCTGCATATGCTGCATACATCCTATTAGAGCTCTACACCAAAACAGTATAGCTAAGAATGTTTTTGATTGTCCTTCGATTGAAGCTCAATGTTGTGCTCTGAAGTTGTCTTGGAAGTCCGTTTTGTTTTGTTTTGTTTTGGTTCGTGTATTTGGCCTCCAAGAATATTACCAGCATCACTCCGATTTCGAACCACTCCTCATTGACCATTTCCGGTTTCCTTTAGACTGAAAGAAAAATAAAATTGCAGAAATATTGTGAGATCGCTGGAACAAACTTGAAAAGTAGTAGTACTATCCACTATATCAAACAGTGTGAAGTAAAATTTCTATCAAAGCAAGATTTGCCAGAACCCTCTTTTTCAAAGCTTAGTTAAGGGTAATGCCTGATAATGACCGCAAAGGTGAACACTACGGTAAACCTACTATAAACTGAGTATATACTACTCGAAAGCTCTAATTTACTGGAGCTCAAATATGTAACTTGTTTTCATAAAATATCAAAAACTGTCAAATAAGTTGGGGGAGCTGAAAAAAAGTTATATTGAAATCAGCAATTGAGGAAATATTACAAATAATAATGAATAAAAAAGGAAATACGTATCCTGACTGCAGCACCTAGCAATGTGCCCAATGAAGACTCTCAAATTTAACTACCTAGTGTACCTTTAAAAAATGTGTTTGTTTGTTGAAGAAAACAAAAAGTACATGTACATGTACAGACGGGTCCGTGCTTATCCAACATCCAAACTCAATCTACATCATAGATGTAACATTCTAACGGCTCCGACGTGGTTCACCAATTTGTATACAGTACAAAACATCCCGTACCTGTACAGTAGTCATGTACCCCGATATACCTGTATTCAAATGTTATTCATGATAAATATTTTTTCAAATGTTAATTTCGACACGGCGCCCCCGCACAACTTGGGAACGCTTTTTGTTTCAAACATTCCAGCATTCAAAGCATTCAAGGGTTAACGTATGTGTATCTTAGGAACGTTTCTTAGTTGACAAGTCACGCTAGCTACCAGAACTAGGCCGGCCCATCCTAACTTCCGCAACTTGTTACCGGATCTGATTGTACTGTCCGTCTGTCACAATGTTTTACTTGACTTTTTTATGGTACGTTTTTTATTTACTTGAAAACCTAACTCAACCCTACTTCACTTAGTAACCCAACTAGCTTTATTTCTAGGCGTCTACCTAATTGCATTTTGCAGAGATCTCGTGCTCAAGTTCTTTTCAAGTTGACGGCTTACTATATAGTTGACTCCTATATTCACTGGTAAATATTCGCGGTTGATTAGAGTAGCTTGGTAGCGCAAGTTGGTGTTTCTCCGGGCCTCGAGGCTAGTCAAGCTTACGTCTTCAAAAATCCAAGTTCCAGCAAAGCCAATCCCTGAATCTTCAATCTTCAAACTGAAAAAAAGGAAGCTAATCTTGAATATCTTCAAAAGACCGAGCATCCTGACAGCCAATGAGCAGTCAGGTCTTAGAAAGAGGTCGATTCTTAACAATTAAAAATAAAAAACGAGCCTAGACTCATGGCTTTCAAGTTCAAGTTGGTCAACCTCAGGCCCATGGGTGTTCAAGCTGTTTTGGACAACTTTCAGCTTTCCAACTTTCGAATTTCGGGTGTACTGTATCTTAGCTAGAGCTAGAGCTGAAGCTGGAGCTAAGCATCATCTAGTTACTTATCTTGTTTATTCATGTTTTAGATGACGTAGCGCTACATGTTGACCATAAACCGGCAAGTCAATTCAACTTCAACTTCATTTTTCATTTTCAACTTCAATTTGGAACTAGAGCTCAAAACAAGCCAACTTAAAACTTGAACTTGAACTTGAACCAAATATTTACTTCAAGCACCATACAACGCTCCATATATCCCATATAACGTTCCATTTACCTCTATATACCTCCATATACCTCCATATACCTCCATATAACTATCCATATATTATCCCATGTTCAACTCTTTTTTATCCAAATCTAGCATTCCACTACCCACTATCTAATATCACGTTCCACTATCCACTATCCACTATCCACTGTGCACGTGAAGATCTTCAAGTTTGAAAAAAAAACACCTCGTCTCCATGTCTCCATGTCTCCATGTCTCAGTGCCTCCGTGTCTCAGTGCCTCACGCATCTTCTAGAATAAAGCCGTGCCATGCTAAACGGTCCAAACTCAGCTAGCAATTGAATAAAACCTAGTGCGCAAACCATTTATGCCGAGAAATCTTCAAACTTCAATCTTTGTTGAATCAAGGTCCTAAAACCTACCATGAACTAAATGTGGGATATGTAGTACACTGCATGTGTACCTCCAGTATTAAGTACGGACCGAACTTCATCATATGCCGCAGTTACTAGCAAAAGAAATTGATCCTCAAAGTTAAATGTCCTATTCCAAGTTTATATAGCTATTACACTATCTTCAACTATAAACAATCCTCACAATTTATCATGCAACACCTTAACTGCACAAAAGTACATTCCATCTTTTACAACACAATTCAGAGTAATGTCTTGGGCACAAGTCCCGCGCTTAGAAATCAACAAACAGGGCCGCGTACGGGTCCTGTGTCGAGATGCCGTAATCGAACTCCTCCTCTGGGTACCGGTCAAAGAGCGACGTGTCGCCAACGCCGGACTGGATGGGCGGTTCATACGGCGTCTCAATGTCCTTGGACAGCAGCTTCTCCCAAATGACCTCTGCAAACCAAGGGTGCGACTTGATGTCGTTGCTGCCGCCTTGCAGATTACCCAGCCGCCGGGTCAGGTCCTTTGTTATGAGCTTTTGCAAGAGATCAACAGCGTCAGGGTGTAGGTATGACGGGTATCGGACGTGCCCCAAAAGAATGTTTTCGTACGTCTTCATGGGGGTCTGGTCGTAGAACGGCGTGTAGCCAGTGAGCATTTCGTAAATGAGCACACCGAGCGACCACCAATCTATGCTCTTGTTGTATGGCTTGGTCGTGACGACTTCGGGAGCAATATAGTCTGGCGTGCCACAGAGTGTCCACGTCACGTCGGGCACTTCCTTGGCGAATCCGAAATCGGTGATCTTGACGTGGCCATTCTTGTCCAAGAGAATGTTCTCGGGCTTGAGGTCGCGGTAAATGATGTTGTGCGAGTGCAGGTACTCAAGGGCGAGCGTGACCTCCGCGGCGTAGAACTTGGCCACAGGGTTGGGGAAGCGCTGCGACTTGCGGAGCAGCGAAAAGAGCTCGCCGCCCTCAATGTAGTCCATCACCATGAAGAGGTTTCGCGAGTCCTGGAAGGTTCCCCACATGCGGATAAGGAACGGGTGCTCGACCAGCTTGAGCATTCGGCGCTCGTCGTTGGTATGCTCCACCTGCTTCATCTTGACAATCTGCACCTTTTTGAGCACCTTGATGGCATAGTATCGGTTGTTGTGGACGCTGCGGGTCAGGTGCACGCGGCCAAAGGAGCCCGTGCCTAGAGTGCGCAGTATTTGGAAATCAGTGAGCGAGTACTTGCCCTTTGACACTGTTGAGCGGGTGAGGGTGGAGGGAGTTTGGGCGGCCGGCAGCTGATACTGGGCATCAATTGAGGACATGACGGGTTGTTGCTGGTAGTACGCCGTCTGCTGCGGTTGAGAGTGCTGGTATTGTTGGCCAGTAAGATTGTAGTCGTGAGTGTTCATGGGAAGGAAGCAGCTGGTTAAGGTTTGTCTGGAGTTGAAAGTAGGCTGGGGCCTTGACTGTGCGCTCAAATTTTGCGGAGAGGGCACGCGGTTCGCAGGACGGAAAAAGATGAGGATGCAACGAGCCAACTGCTCAATGAAGAGGGAGTGCTTGTGGAGAAGGAAGTAGAGAGCAAAGGAAAGCAGGACGCGGGCGGGAAATGGAAGAGGACGACATGGCCTTTGTTGTGCGGGTGTGCAATTGTTGGCTCAATTGGGCCGCTGCCCACAGGTCGCATTCGTCAGCAGCGCGTGCGTGATGACTCAGCGCTATACGTGCTCGAAGGCCCTGGCGATCACGAAACAATAAGAGTTCGGGCCATGAAGACTGGAAAAGAGAAGGAATATATTCAAAAATAAATAAAAGAAATAGTAGACAGAACAGAAAGGTACTAGAGGTATTCGTCAAAGAGGATATGGGGATGTCATTATAAAAGGAACGAAAAGAAGATTAAGTAAAAGAAGCGAAATAAAAAAGCGTTGGACAAACACAAGGGCAGCTAGTCAGAGGCCTATTGTTCATTGCGCATTGCATTAGGTTGAGATCTGGAGTGGAAATATACGCCGATTCAATGTTTCTCGCCAACTTCGACGTCGCCATTACAATACAGGCACTTGTACTGCAGTAGCCCCGTCGCCGGGTCCTTTGTTGCAAGGTTTTTCATGCTCACCCACTCGCCCTTTGCTGGGATGCGGCCACAGCCTTTGGTCAAACATCGCGCGTTTGTCTTTTTGTAGCGCAGTCCGCACGAGTTGCACAATTGGCCCGCGGAGGCACTCCAGGAGGGACGCCAGCACGGCGACTGGTCTGAGCCACACGAAATGCAGCGGCGCTTGCTAAAGTATGCCGCCGAGCCCCCAGCACTGTGCGAAAAGCTGCCGCTGGTGGGTCGTGCGTTGGGGGACGAGGGGGGAGAAATGGGAGTTTGGTAATTAGTTGAGAGCAGATCGGGCTGGTGGGTGAAGGATGGGGACCGGCCCTTTTGAGCTCCCACGGCAGCGTGTTGATCTGCCGAAGAAATAAAGAGGCCCGGGCGGTGCGAGGTAAGGACTGAGTTGCTCTGGCTGCGTGGACGTGGACGTGGACGTGGTTCATCTGCGGCGGCTGAGTGCACCGTAGGTGATGGGG
Source organism: Geotrichum fermentans (assembly GCA_030564905.1). Classification (NCBI taxonomy): domain Eukaryota; kingdom Fungi; phylum Ascomycota; class Dipodascomycetes; order Dipodascales; family Dipodascaceae; genus Geotrichum; species Geotrichum fermentans. The sequence continues at coordinate 83,571 of JAJMAG010000037.1, read as the reverse complement.
GAGTACGCGAGTAGGGTTTCAAGTCACGGGAGCCATAGGACTTGCGTCTCAGTCCCGAGTGCGAGGAGGACTTGCGAACGTGGTGGGGTTGTTTTTTCGGTGGTGAGCTTGCAATCACGTCGTCCTCTTCTTCTGCAATAGCAGATTCCGAGAATCGGATAATGAGATCTGTGTCGCCAGAGTCTGTGGAGAGAGTGCGACGGTGGTTTATTGACTGGCGCTTGATTTCTTGGATCTGGGCGGAATGCTGGGCGTTGACAGCAGTGAAGGACCAATGCGACTGCAGGGAGTTTAGGACCGGAGGAGGACTGGTGGCCCGCTCAACCTCACGCAGCTGCGATGGATGGTGTTTCTTGAGCCATGACTCGAGCTGCGGCCGCCACGCCGACCTGGGCGCTGTGTCAGAGTAAAGGAGTGACATGGTCGGGATGGCGGAGGTGGGTCTGAACGTGGCTTGAGCATTTTTATCATTGAGATTTGCAATGTTGTCGAACTCTTCATGGATGCTTGAGATGGCCGTGTCTGTGAGTTTTTCAGACATGCTGTCTGACGATGAATCGTCGTCGGAGGTTGACATTTTGCCGGAATGGGAGTGATCCCGAGTTATCTGATGGTGGTCAGAAACCAAGCGACCAGACAAGTATGCACGTGGAGTAGCAGCAGAAGTCTGGTCCACCGAGACAGATGTGTTGAGAGAATTTTCATCCTTGGACGCTGAAGTCGCAGATGTTGTTGTTGTTGTTGTTGTTAGCGGCGCAGCTGTTTTCGCGTCTGAATTATGACTGGCTGGTTTGTGCATCGACCCAAAAGAGGGCGGGCCGGAACTGCCCAGAATAGCAGTGTCAGTAGAAGCATTTGGCAAACCGGAGGAAGTGGATGGAGGAGCTAAAGACGACGAGGATTGAGGTCCCGTAGGTGCCGGTACGGTCAAGCTTGTAGAGGAGGAGGAGGAGGCTGAGTTGTTGGCTATAGAGGGCATGTGTGTGTGCGGGAGATCGCGGTGATCAGATGGTGAAATTGCAGAGATCATGGCACCACAAGTGTTGAAAAATAATAATGAAAAATAGAGGTAGAAATAAGAAAAAACAATTAAAAAATAATAACGTCTTGAGATCGTCCAGGGAAGTTGGGTAGACGGATTGAGTCAGGAGCGGACGAGGATTAAACTTGATCCAAGATGGGTAGGATCAGATTGAGAGCAAGGAACGTATGGAATTAAAAGCGCTCGGTGAAGCCTGATGGCAGGACTGGTCAGAATATTATATTACACTTGTTCGAGGGAGGAGGGTGTCAGATCGTCGAGAGGTTCAGATTGAAACACGGCGTGTAGCAGGGTGAGGTGATTTTTCAAGTCTGGGAGATGGCACGGGGTGGGGAGGAGGGAGTGGGGGAAGTGGAATGTCCGAGAGTGCTGGGGTGGGAGTGGTTGCGAATAAGCAGCAGCAGCAGTAGCAGCAGCGACGAGAGAGATAACTGGGGGGTCGCTTGGAGGGTAGTAAGTGTCGAGGGAGAGAAGGAGAGAGAGACAAGAGGAGGAGGAGGAGGAGGAATTGTTGCAGGTGGTTTTATTTTTTTGGGTTTATTTGGTTTATTTTGGATTTACGATGGATTTGTTTGGGAATTAATATGGACGTCTTGGGGTTAATTGGGGGTTACCACGTAGTTTGGGATTTATGGGGTGGTTGGAAGTGGGAAAATGACGTAGGAAGATGTGATTTCGAGGAATCAGCGGGATCAGTGGAATCGTCGTGGTGATGGAGGTTCATGGAGGTTGCCGGTGGTGATGTTGTTGGCGATTGTTTGATGGAGGTTGGTTATCATTCTCATGGAAATAATTCATGATACTCAAGTGCTGCTACCTCTCATGGCTGTTTACTATCATCGCTGCCACGCTCAGTCACGCTCATCAGCCCAATCAGAGTGGAAATCGCCGCTTGAGGGCGTCGCTTGTGCCAATTGGGCTTCTAAATGGGCCACATGACCTTGTTTATTACTATTATTGTCACTATTTTTATCATCGTCACTCATTTCATGACTAAAATACCACAAGCAAGTCGTCATCATTCCAGCGCTGAAATCCACGATTATCGATGAATTCCAGTTTCTCTGCTGCTGTCACTGGTGGTGTCCATTGATTAGTGCCATCAATCAACATGATGCCATTAGTTAGCTATGTACTACCGTGTGTGCACCCAATGGATTCGCATCGCATCGCATCTCTCAATCGCTCCTACATGTCACGGCTCGGACTCCACCAACTCCCGAGACCTTGACGAGAGAGAAATGAGACAGAGAGAAAACAACGCGCTGAACGGTGTTGCGGCCAAAAACACACTATGGCACACGAGACATGCCGTTGTTGCACTTGTGCAGTACGATGTGCTTGGCCCAGTCACGTGAATAATAGTAGCCATGTGCGAAGTGCTGTATGGAGTTGAGATATACAAGATCCAAGCCTCCATATACTGAGCGCGATGTTCTCATGGATATCAATCCATTGATCATGACATCCACCACCATTCATGTTGGTGATGACCAGCTGTTGAACCCTGAGACTCAAACTAACATCTGTATGTCACCCACTGCATCCATGACATGTACTCAATGATACCAATGGGAGTTAGATTCAGGCTTGTGAAGACCGATACCAACAAGTTGCTTAGTTCAGTGAGACGTCCTCGATCACAATAGTAGACTGCATTCACTACATACCAACACACATAGTATTGGCACAGCAGCTAATTGAGTTTATGGAAATTGGCCCATTTGAGCTCAGATCCATCAGTCTGAGTTAGCTCTGCGACTCCGCCCTGAAAAAAGTTCACCTCCAGGTACACGGCCCTAACCCTATCCATTTAGAAGCCTAATGTTTCTGTGGGGCCCTCTGCGATAGATCTGAGACCTAATAAAAGTCATCTACTAAACCTTTGGAGATATTAGTATCTCAACACTTTCCATTTGTGATTTCTTTACAAGTCAATACTTTTTAGAAAGCTTGTGTGATGACTGAGACGAAGGCCGAGATCCAGTCAGCTAGCCCAGCGTCCAAAGCGGGCCAGTCTCAGGAACTGGCGGCTGCTGGCACTCCTGCGGCGTCCACAGCGACTCCCCAGGAAATCCAGTACTTTGATACAAAGGAAATCGAATGGAAGGGTCATGCGGGCTTTGAGGGACCCGTCAGAATCCTGCTCCAGAACGCAAATGGACCATGTCCGCTGGTCGCCCTCATCAACACAATGGTGCTGTCGAGCCCTGCTACCGCCTCCTACACATCCGGCAAGGAACGCATCTCCGTCAAGGGCCTGCTGGAGTACCTCGGCGAGCTCCTGCTCGAAAAGGTCTCGGCGTCTGCACGTGGCGAGACAAACGAAATGATAAACGATACAAATGATGTTCTAAGGCTACTGCCAAAGCTGGTGACGGGCCTCAACATAGATCCAAGGTTTGATGGGCAGTTCAGCAATTCGCCGGAAATGTCCTTGTTCAGGCTCTACGATGTGGATATTGTGCATGGATGGCTGGCGCGCCCCGACGACCCGAATACCAAGCAGGTCATTGAGGCCGAATCGTACGAGCACTCGCAAATGCTGCTGGTAGAGGCGTCGGAAATCGAGGCAAGGCAAATTGCTCGCAACAAGGAGTCAAGTAATGAGGCCCCAATTGGAACTCCTGTGAACGATGTGCCAAAAGAAGGGACGGATGGTTTTGCAACAGCCGAGGCGGCCGCTAAAGAGGCTCTGCCTGTGTCAAACAACATTGACTCCCAGTCAGGCAATGAACAGCCTTCTAAGCTGAATGCTGACATTATTTCAGCACCCTCAGACGATGGTGACTCGAAATCACCCATCCTCCAGTCTCCAAGCTCTAAAACCTTCAGTGAAGATTCACTAAGTGACGTGCCCTCGCCGAAACCTGCAACCGCTACTAAACTATTCAAGGACATTCTGACCGAGTCCTGCAACGTCCCGCTTCCCCCATCTGTCCCCGAAAGCCCAGCGTCCCCACGCGAGGGCCACACCCTCCCCGATGCACCTGCAAACTACACCCTCCCCGAAGAAGCGCTCGACGCCGCCGAGGAACAAGCGCTACTCCAAAGGGCCCACTCCGTGCGCCAGTTCCTCACCCAGTACCCCACGCAGCTCACCGAGTACGGTATTGCGTTCCTCAACGAGCTCCTGCCGCCCGGCAACTTGGCCGTGTTTTTCCGCAACGACCACTTCTCGACCATCTACAAGCCGCGCCGGGCCGGCCGCGCGCTCATGGTCCTCGTCACGGACTCGGGCTTTGCGCGCCGCAGGAACATTGTCTGGCAGTCGCTGTCGGGCATTGGCGGCGAAAACGACGAGTTCTACGATAGCGAGCTCAACGTATCCCCGCTGGACGGACAGCAAAACGCGGCAGACGGCCGTGCAACCTCTGATCAGCAGCACCAGCACCACGAGCAGACCTTGTCAGAGGTCGCGGACTTTGAACTCGCCCGCCAGCTGCAAGAAGAGGAGGACCTCAAAATGGCCCAAGCCGCGGCTGCAGAAGTTCCACAGGGCCCAGCTGCCCAGCGACAACCGCCACCATCATCAGCACGCCAACAACAACAACACCAGGGACAGGGGCAGGGGCAGAAGACACCGAGACGGCAACACGGCCAGCCTGCATCCCAAAAGCAGCAGCAAGGCGGGCTCAAAAACAAAGCCCCCAAGAATGAAAAAGACAAGTGCCTTATTTGTTAATTGTGCTTACTATTTTTTTGTTTTTTTTTTCACTTTTGTAACGCATTTCCTTTTTTTGTTTTCTTCTTCGTTGACATTGATTTCTAGTCTTTTTTTGTCTTAGCTTGTGTTTTTTGTTTATTTCGTTTTAGTCCTTGAAATGTTTATTTACGAACTACACACAGTTTATCTTTTTTCTTTTACAATCTATACAAACTCTTGTTCAATTCATGAAATTAGTTAATACCCTATTAGTTTTTCGTTTTTCTAGTCACAAGTTGCCAGTGCTTTGCAAGTACGCAACTCGTTTATCCCTAATCCTATTCTTATTCTCATCCCTATCCGTATCTGTATCCTTCAACTACTCCATTACTTCATTTAATTCCGTTTCACTTTTTTACTCGGCGGCGCCATGTCCTCGTACCGTTCCAGTTCGCGCAGCTGGTCCACGTCGTCGTTTATGACCACTGGCGGCGCCCCTGGTGCCGGGTCCTCCGCGAGCTCGCCCGAGTTTTTCAAAAACTCATCCACGTCGAACGGCGACGCATCCGCCGCCTGGAGATTTGGGGCGGCGGCGGCGGCGGCGGCGGCGGCGAGGGGGGCCGCCGTAGCATGCCCACCCTGCGCGGACGCCGAGTACCGCTTGATGCGGTCTTGGATGCGTTTCAGCGAGTCGCCCTGGTAGTCAATGTTGCGAATGATGCTTTCAATGTCGTCGGCGTTGTGCGCAATGTGCTGCGCGGTGTCGTTCGCCTTCATCCAGCCGTCGTTGCTTTGGTACAGCGCGTTGGAGACGAGCGGCGTCATGCCTAGTGGGTCCTCCGCGGGTTGCGTCAGGCTGTTGGGGGCCATGCCACTTGGGTCGAGTGGGTACGAGGGGTTATAATAAGCGCTTGCTGACGGCATGGCAGCATACTCGAGAGAAGACGTTGTGGGCACAGCAGAAAACTCGAGAGCAGATGTTACTGGCGTGGCAGCTGAGCTTGGTGTATTAATGTTGAACAAGTTATCTGGTTGTAGCGCCGTGTTGTAATCCAGGCCAATATTATTGTTGTAATTATTGGGCATTTCCATTAGATTCGAATTGTAATTTGTCGGCGGGTTATCCTCAACGTTACTGGCTATGTCATTTCCCTTTGGAATTGCTGTGTTTTGTGGCGTTGTGATTTCGCTGATATGAGCGCCTGTCCTTCCATCATCAGTGCTAACCGTTGATATTCTATGAGACGTCACAGCCGGAGTCTTAGCGTATTCCGACGGTGATCCATTACTTGACATGATTTCCTCGATTGTGGGCGGCGGCGCGTTACTCTGGGGAGACACTTCTGCAATGGTCTCTTTACTAAGGTCGCCCATATTCGGCAGCAATAATCTCTGCTGCTTTTGCGGCGTGGACAAGTTGTCGGTCACGAACTTGTTTTGGTTAGTGGAATACAGCGAGGCCAAAAACCGCAAGATGCGCTCAAAAGTCTCTGCGTGCGTTTTGTGCCGCTCTCGAGAGTCGTAGCACTCTCTCCACAACATCTGGTTGTCCTTTCTGATGCGATTAAGATCCGCCGCAATTTCCATTTGATTGTTTTTGATGAGATCTAGCTCGTCAAGAATCTTTCCCAAATCTGTCTCATCTTCATCATCGCTTCCCTTGGTGGCTTTGTTTCTCACGATATTATCCAGCAAATCTTCGCGCCCTCGAATAAAGTTTGGCGAGTGAAACTGCCGAACCTCTTCCTTTGAGTTAAAGGTTCCGGACTTGGCATCTTGCACTTTATGCCACCCATACATATTGAGCTGCCGCACAAACGAAGAGTAGTTCTTATGCTTGAAGTATTTCGGCAGTACAATATTTTCAAAATTCTCTTTGCTCATAATTGTAAAGTTTTGCCCATCCGGAGTCCATTGAATATACTCATGATTCTTGGGGTCGTTTAAAATATTCCATAGCTTGAGCACAAAGACTGGTCGTTTACTGGGTCCTGCACTCGCGGTCCTCTTGTGTTTTCCGGTTGTTATACGTTTCATTGGTTTTTGCACAGAATCTGGTGCATCTTGCGACGACATGGCAAGGTTTGAGCTCAATGCACTTGTGCTTAGTGGCCCAATCTCATCCGCCGGGCGTTGAGCAATGATGTTAGAAAAGTCGTAGTTCGGCTCGGTGGGGATTGGTACTGACGGAGCGTTTATAGGAAAATACTCGGGGGACCAATTGTAGCCCTGAATAAGGTCAGATATTCGTCGACCGTACGGATTGTATGAGGGCTGGGTTTCTCCTCTGGACTGTGCTGTATTTTGTGAAGAGCTGTTGTTCACGTTGGACATGGGGTAATCTCTTTTTTTTTTGGAGGAATATAAGCCAAATTTAATAGCAGTAGTGGTTGTTAAGTCGGTGTTGCGATCTCGAAGGTAAGCTATGAGGTGGTAAGAGCACTGGGGAAATATGTCGCAAGGAAAGTTCGGGAAGAAAGTCAATTGTTGTCGCAGCGTAATTGAGCAAGGCTAGATTTAATGACTAGATGGAGGTATCAATGATCGGGCTTTGTTGCTAAGTAAATCCAAGCACTAATGAATAAAGTCGAGGTGTTGTAGAAGGTTCAAAAATGGCTCCAATGCTGGTATATTAACGAATATTCACGAGAGACGGTAAAACGAACGCGTTTCTAGCCCGAACGGCTGGGATCCGTGGATAAGGGTCTGTGGGCCACCCAGACAGGTTTCGCATATTCAGTAGTATCAGTAGGGTAAATTATACTTACACAGAGGTTACCCTCTTAGGGCTTTAACCCTAACAGCCCCAGATATCACTGGTCCGTAAAATACTTGCCTATAAATCAATGCCAAATTTTTCAAAACCTTTCCCCTTCATTATCTACAACAACTCGATAAAATAAAATAATAACAATGGTTGCCCAGTGAGTGAGAGCCGAAACATATATGATACCAAAATATTGTGATACCCTGTTGGATTGACATGGTTATTCCTCCCGGAGGAAGATTCTGAGCTTAGCGGCCGTTTCCAACCAGCCCTTATTTACTCCATGGAGTGTGTTGAGCTTAACGCCGTCACAGCGATTTGCTTTAAAAACATGATTGCAATTTCAAAGATGTAGCGGACTTCGTCAACTGGGTTCTTCCTAGTGCTCGTCGTGAAATTGTGGTGTTCCTGTTCCAGGGTGTTGTCTTTGGCCATCTTGCTTTTTGCGTCGATGGCCTTTGATTAAAAATATTAAAGGGAAATCTTTCCTGGGGCATTATGTTCCTGTTGATTTCTTTTGAACTAGTACTAATATGTCGTTAGCACTGTACCTGCTCATTCTGATGTCTTCCCCCCTGAGTCCTTGTTGAAGAAGAACAAGGCTGCTGCCGGTCAAGCTGAGAAGGCTGCCGTCGACAAGGCCGCTTCTAAGAAGGTAAGCACATTTCTCTTGAAACTCTGTTTAGTGATGATAAAAACACCATTTTGATATGACTAGCTACGGCTATGCTGTCGTCAAGTTAACCATCTTTCGGGACTGATAAACTTTTAATTCTCTCCACATTTTGATGCTCGTTTATTACGTGTTCTAACAATCACAGGCTTCTCAGGAGAAGAGAAAACTTATTTTTGAAAAGACTGCTGCCTACGAAAAGGAGTACTACGATGCCGAGCGTGACATTATTGAGAAGAAGCGTGCTGCCAAGGCCGAGGGATCCATTTACGTTGCTCCCCAGCCTAAGCTCATCTTTGTTGTCCGTATCAAGGGTATCAACAAGATTGCCCCTAAGCCCAGAAAGGCTCTTCAGCTTCTGAGACTTCTCCAGATTAACAATGGTGTATTTTTGCGTGTCACCAAGGCCACTCGTGAGCTTCTCCGTCTTGTCGAGCCCTACGTTGCTTTTGGTTACCCCTCTAGGGCTTCCGTCCGCAAGCTTATCTACAAGCGCGGATACGGCAAGATCAACAAGCAGCGTATTGCTCTCTCCGACAACAAGCTCATCGAGGCTTCTCTTGGTCAGTACGGTATCCTCTCTATCGAGGACCTCATCCATGAGATCTACACTGTCGGCCCCAACTTTAAGCAGGCCAACAATTTCCTGTGGCCCTTCAAGCTTTCCAACCCCACTGGCGGTTGGGGCGTTCCCAGAAAGTTCAAGCACTACATTGAGGGTGGTGCTCTTGGTGACCGTGAGGAAAACATTAACCAGTTGATTGAAGCCATGTACTAAGCGGATCGCTGGCGTAGAGTATATAAAAGTATTTATTGATTTTTAGTAATGATTAATGGGTTTGTTAGGTTCTTAAACTCTCGAGTCATCAAGACAATTTATCTGTGAGAAAAGCATGTACTTTTTTAACACTTTTGAAAATACCTTCATTAGTGAAATAGCCCTCAAATATTCTGAACAGCTTGGTATTTCAAGTCGTAACATTTGAACATTGGAAGATCTGTTTTTCATGCGCTGGTAATTTATCTCCCACACGTTGAATGTAAATTTGATTATGATTAGTTACCCGGCTACAAACCTCCCAAAAAATTAATTCACCCAACATTATACCGAGAAAGAGTTTTTGATCAAGTCCCATCATTTCCACAAACTTGCATCACGATATTACTCAATTAGCATGTACGATCCCGCTAGAGATTCTTGGAAATCTGATGAAGAAGAGGCACCAGAGCAGGTGCAACAAACATCTGTAGAAAAGAAAAGGTCGCCTTCGCCCATTGAATCTAATGAGGGTGAACAAGAACCGACAAAACTCAGCTCAGAACTAAAGGAAGATGCCGAGGATACAAGAGAAGAAAATGGAAAGCAATCAGAAGAAAACACTGCTGTTGAGGTTGAAGATGAAAAAGAGCCCTTTGTGAAGGAAACTGCTGTAACAGAACCTGAGCTTGAGTTAACGAAAAAACGGACGCGAAGCCTGACGCCAAATCCAATTGAAGACAAAGAACATCAAGAAGAAGAGAAGGAAGTCACCCAAGCAAAAATAGAACAGCAAGTCGAAACTAAGCCACAAGAACACGAAGAATCGCCAGAATCAAAAGAACCGGCGCGCAAGATTAGAAAACCCAACTCAAGGCTTTCACAGGCCGAGCGCGAAGCACAAGCGAAAGAACTCCGTGAGAGAATTGAGAGGAATGAAAGACGCGACGCTGGCGAAGAAGAACCTCCTCGTCGGGCACACGGCGAAGCAGCAATTGTTAGACAGCACTACAATCAACGCCCAGACCAAGGCGTACAGCGCCGACAGGAGTCGCCCATTATTAAACTCCGATCTTTTAACAATTGGGTCAAGTTTGTCTTGATCTCCCGATTTTCGCGACGGGGTTGCACCGTTCTTGATATTGGCTGCGGAAAAGGCGGCGACTTGTTTAAGTGGAGTCGTGCTGGCTGTAGCGGATTCATTGGCATTGATATTGCCGAAGTCAGTATTTCGCAAGCCCGAGAACGCTATGAGAAGGTTCGACATAAGCGATTCTGGGCCGACTTTTGCGTGGGCGACGCGTTTGGAGAACGCGTTGAAAACATTGTGCATCCAGACGCTTTTCCTGTTGACATTGTATCATCACAGTTTTGCCTGCACTATGCCTTTGAGAACGAAGATCGTGTACGAATGGTGTTGTCTAATATCTCGCGCAGTTTGAGACGTGGCGGAGTTTTCATTGGAACTATTCCAAACAGCGATGTGATCAATAAGCATATCCGCAAGCTGGAGTCACACGAACTGAAGTGGGGCAACAGCATATACAGCGTGGAGTTTGATAGGGCACCCCCGAGGGATGGTGTATTCAAGCCACCGTTTGGACACAAGTACAAGTTCTTCCTGGAGGACGCGGTTGGAAATGTTCCAGAATATGTTGTACCTTTTGAAGCGTTCCGCGCTCTTGCTGAGGAGTACCACTTGGAACTAGAGTTCAAGAAGCCATTTTTGAGACTGTTTGATGAAGAGCTCGACCATAATAGCTGGACTCTCTCAACTGCCGAATCAATGGGTGTGGTCAAACGCGATGGCCGTCTTGGAATTGAAGGAGATGAGCGTGAGGCATGTGGTTTCTATCTGGCCTTTGCCTTCCGCAAAACTACTGATTAAACACGCAATAATATTGCATGACTGACTCTATTTTATTTGATCCTGTATTTATATCTATTACATCTATACTACAACATCCTTTTAGAGAATTTCGGGTTCTATTTTGTTGACATGAGAGCGCCAGTCCCAGAAAAACTTGATATGAGTGGGCAACGATTTATCATTCTCGCAGATAGAATATGGGTTATTCACAATGCGTTCTTGGATATCAGCAGTAAAGTCAGAAAGTGGACAAGAGTAACCAGGACCAGACTGACAATTATGATACGGAATAACAGCGTCATTTATGACAAACCGGACGTATTCGTTCTCTTGATCATTCTCTTCACAGGATAGCTTTTCGATTGCTATGTGAGCACCCATTGGAGTAAGAATAGAATCGACCCACGGGTGGTTTGCACTCATGAAATCAAATGGTAGATTGGGCTGTCCGTCAGAGAACATACCCAAAAGAGCATAGAAGAAGTTTAAGTGGGTATCGTGACTGAAACTGAAATAAAATGGCAAGCGATCATTCTCGTTTAATAGCTGGATTGTCGCGTTGGCATACACAGATCCAACATTAGCGCTGTGCGGGTTACCAGGTCCATTCCGGTAAAAGTATCTCAGTGCACGCGTGTAGCCGTAGGCCACATGATCATCTGCCTCGAAAATATTGCAAAAGTCGCTTTTCCCGTCGGTGTTGAATTCAAAGTAGCACATCTCGACCAGATTCTGAACATCTTGAAATGTTACATGTGCTGAGGTTTGCTTTTGCACCCTTGCCAAGGCACGCGCAAAATACTTGTGGAAGAAATGATGGTAGTTCATGTGTTCATACTCTTTATCATACACTTTGCAGCTCTTGTCGGGGGTTAAGCTATCACCGCCGGATGCCGGTGACTCTGAGACAATAACCAGCTTGCCTTCTGTTGTTTCCCAATCAGGGCCAAAAAAGCCTACACCGAACTGCTTTGCTGTTGCAATAACTCTTGAAGAAGAACTTGTGAATATCGGCAGAACGTCATTTCCAAGGCTCCTGTACAAATGCTCATACCTCTCCTTATACTTCTCTCCCATTTTTCGGGCCTCGTCTATTCCATTGTATGGCCCTGTCCAAGTAAGTCTTCCGTACTGCTTACTTGGCTCCGTAATGAAAAATTTGTAGTCCTTTAGAAATTCCAGCGTTCCGTTCAAAGTTTCTGCGCCCTTCAGTTTATTCACCGTGGCGTGGAAGGTTTTCTCAGGGGTGGGGTATCGTTCAGTATGTCGAGCCAACACATGGACCTGTTTGACCTTGCACGCCTCTGGCGTCGATACAGAAATCCCAAAACCAGAATGTTCAATATAGGGGCCAATTCCACCTGTGTGCTGGAAGAGATTGAATTTGTCTCGGCTTTTCTGAGAATATCTTTCTGGCTGGCCAACCATTGCGAGGCGTATGTCTTCAACATCATTTGAATCCTCAGTTTTCAGCGCTTTTGATGGCCATGGTGGACAAGGAAGAGCAGCAACATTTCTAATGGCAGACTGGAGGTGGCCCGATTCATTCAAGAAGTATGCTGCAAACGCCAAAAGTGTTAGACATACAAAGGTCTGGAAGTACATCATGGCCTAATCCTTGAAACGTGGAGGAGGGCGGGAGGAGGTGCCCAAACTGGGCGCACAGCTTTGAATTAGACACAAGCCAATTTTAAGGTACCAGAGCGCTAAGTTAAGCCACATGTGCAAACCAAGCGATCTGCCACCATACAGACTGCCCATGAAATACAAAAAGCTCGTGTTAGAAATACTCTGAGCATTGGCAACTTTTATGAGACGAAACAAGAGGAGAAAAAAAACCACCGGCAGATTCCGTAGATAAGAGGCTGAAATCGTTATCATATGTTCATTGGCCTAGCTCAGAAAAAACATGCAGCATGCCCACACCGCTTGGCAGCAGCCTTTTCTCCATGGAACACAACTCCCTCGACTTTTTCCAACCTTCCCTCCAGTCTCTATAATTCTCTCTCTTTGCTTGGTAACTACAATTCCATATTGTACTGCTTTCTCATATCTACCTACTAAGGCACCCACCGCCTTTTTTTTATTCTACTAGACTGCTATATAAGGTTTTGTCGCCCCAGCAGCCATATTTCAAAGCCAATACTTCAGATTTGTGAAAATAAAAACCTTTCTTCCTTGTTGATAACAATCCATACCCCAAAGACCGCCAATAAACAGACGACCGGCTCCTAGCTCATTCTACTTCATGGATAGCGAGCGGGATGATACCAGTTCACTCAGTTCCGCTGCGAACGCATCTGGCGCGGAGTTCAAACTTTCGTTCCGTGATGGAGACATGATAACTTCCGAAAGCGCAGCTCGTGAACTTGAAGGACGACAATTCTATGGACGCAAAAGCAGCTTAGTTGACGCTCCAACTTTGATTACGCGCTCTACAACCCTTCGCCACCACCATGATCCAACAAAGCCTCCAGGCGGGGCACTTGAAAAAACGGAATTGGCTCCAAATAAACTAGGCACCTTCGAAGGCGTGTTTATTCCAACCACGCTCAATGTTCTTTCAATTCTCATGTTTCTGCGTTTTGGTTTCATCTTGGGCCAGACGGGAATTTTGGGAATGTTTTGCCTACTCACCATCTCGTACAGCGTTGATCTGCTCACGACTCTGTCGGTTTCAGCCATTGCGACTAACGGCACTGTTAAAGGAGGCGGTGCATACTACATGATTAGCAGATCTTTGGGGCCCGAGTTTGGTGGCAGCATTGGTCTTGTCTTCTATATCGGTCAAGTTCTGAATGCGTAAGTATTGTCTCTATTTCTCAGATTGCTATGAACCTAAATACTGACCCTAACAGGGGTATGAATGTGGTGGGTTTTTGTGAACCACTACTCACTAATTTTGGAGCTACAAATGGAGTTACTGCTCATTTGCTGCCTGAAGGTCAGTGGTGGTCTGTCATCTACTCAACTGGCCTACTGATATTCTGCACGTGCATCTGCTTGGTAGGCTCCTCGTTGTTTGCTAAAGCGGGCAAGGTACTATTTGTAACTCTGCTACTATCGACTTTTACCGTACCACTTTCGGCGATATTTGTGCAACCATTTTCAGATGAGAGGTTTGGAGGGGCAATGTATACTGGTTTTTCTTGGAAGACCGCAGCCGATAACTTCTTCCCAAGGTTCACAACAGGTGCTGCAGGAAGTATGATCAACACACGGGAGAATTTCCAAGACATGTTTGCAATTTTTTTCCCCGCTACGTGTGGCATTTTCGCTGGTGCGTCCATGTCGGGAGATTTGAAAATGCCCAGTAAAAGTATTCCAAAGGGGACTCTTAGAGGTTTACTGCTGACATATGTTTCTTATTCCGCCGTCATCCTTGCAATGGGATGCTGCATCTCCCGTGATTTACTGTATCGTGATGTGCAAGTGTTGCAGAATGTTAACATGAACAAATACTTCATTATCTTGGGCGAGCTTTCCACTTCCTTATTTTCCTCAATTGTTGGTATTATTGGGTCAGCTAAACAGCTACAAGCGCTGGCAAAGGACGATCTGCTTCCTTTCACTAAACCTTTTGCTAAAGGCACTCCGCGCAATGATGACCCCATCAACGCCGTTATCTTTACCTACATTTTGGCTCAAATCACTCTCTTCTTTGACATTAATACTATTGCTACCTTCATCACTATGGCCTTTTTGATGACATTTGTGGTAACCAACCTGGCCTGTTTCTTATTGAAAATCGCTAGTGCTCCTAACTTCCGCCCCTCGTTCAAGTATTTCAATACTTATACTGCTGGAGCTGGAGCTGCTGCGTCTATTGCGGCCATGTTTGTTGCGGATGGTGTGTCAGCTTCTATGATGATTGTCATTCTCATAGTTCTTTTTTTGGTTATTCACTATGTCTCTTTGCCGAAACCCTGGGGAGATGTGTCTCAAGCGCTTATTTATCATCAAGTTCGCAAGTACTTGCTTCGTCTTCGTCAAGATCATGTAAAATTCTGGAGACCTCAGATCTTACTTCTTGTTGACGACCCTCGGGGTGCGTGGAATTTGATCCACTTTTGCAATCACTTGAAAAAGGGTGGACTTTACATTTTGGGTCATGTAGTTGTTACTCAAGATTTTCAGCAATCCTTTGCTGAAGTCAAGAAGCAACAATTGGCCTGGATTAAGCTGCGTGACTTGAGTAAAGTAAAAGCCTTTGTGCAAATTGCAGCCGGACCTGACGTTGTGTGGGGCGCGCGTAACGTGTATATGGGCTCTGGGCTCGGTGGTATGAGACCTAATATCACTGTCCTAGGCTTTTTCGAAAAGCGGAATCATGGCATAGGCTCTCCAAAAGTCCCTCCAAGTGATGTTGATCTTGCGTTACCGATGGAGCCCCTCCCCACCGATTTGTGCCGCCGCGAGAATGTGATCAATGTCCAACAATGGGTCAACATCATCGAGGATCTATTGACTATGAGAGCGAACGTTGCGATTGCTAAGGGATTTCCCAAACTTGAACTACCAAATCTCTCAGGCAGCCATGTCAACAACAATACGAAGCACAAATACATTGACCTTTATCCTATCCAAATGTCTGCTCAAATTATTGATGAAAATGGAGAGACTAGTGCCTTGACAACGAATTTCGATACATACACTCTGATTTTACAAATGGGTGCCATTCTTCGGACGGTACCGGCATGGAAAGCAAATCATACCCTACGAGTGGTTGTATTTGTTGAATTCAAAGAGGATGTCGAGGAAGAGCGTTATCGCATCAAGATTCTTCTTGAAAGACTGCGTATCAATGCTGAAATTCTAGTTCTCTGTCTAAGTGAAGGTGCTATTCCTGCTTATGAGACTATCGTCCACGGCCGCAAGGATCATTTAGGCCGCGTGGAGAAGTTGCTTGGAAAGCATGAGTGGTGGCTTGAGCTTCAAGATGCGCGCAGAGAATGGGCACGCAATTATGCATCCAAGGGAGAGCCCAGTGGTGGAACCATCCCACTAGATCGCGTTGAAGGATTGATGCAAACTGCTGTGGGAGGAGACAATACATTTGGAGGCGTTGGTAGCGTGAGTGTAGGGCCTCAAGATAATAAGTCAAAGTCATACGGAAGTTCAAAGGGGGATGGATCAAGTCCACCTAAAGGCGCATTTCTGAAAAACCGCAACAGAAGACATACAATGTCGTCCTTGCAACAGAAGGGATTATCTGGATTCAGCATGCAAACAAGCAGGCTACGAAAGACTGACTTGCACAATACGATGGATTTCTATCGAGATTCGGAGAGTGATACTGATGATGGCTCTCCTGCCGTGCTAAGCAGCGCCGTTGATTCGGAGCCCAGCTCCCTGGATTCTCGTAAGATTGACTCGCAGAAGAAGACGCGCCGGATGTCGTCGCCTTCTGTTAAGCGTGAGGACTTACCATCATCTCTTCCGAAGAGTTCTACTACCAACATACCAAAGGCTAGCAATGACGATCCGACCTTTGGCAGCAAGCAAGAAGTGAGCGCAGCAACGTCTCCAGAATCTAAGCTGAAAAAAACATTGCTTCAAAGCATTGAGAAAAGTCCCAGTGCGGAATCTCACGCAACCGGCTCTACTTCTACTCCACGGTCTGGAACCTCCACCCCTCTATCATCGGCTGCAGCAAAGAAACGGAAACCCAACTTCTCGGGCCTTGCAATGCCCAACACATTGCTGGACGAGGCTGATGACGGAAGACCCACCCTCATGTTTGAGAAAAAACGCAATACCAGGGCATCAGTAAGCGGGGTTTCGGGTGGAAGCAGCACAAATATTGCAGGCATGCGGTCGTGTGGCCCATCGACCAAAAAATCGACAGGATCTGCAAAGGGACTTCAGCCCCCCACTAACGAACGAACCCCACTAATGCGGGAAAACTCAAGTGGACTGCTTCCGGGATTCGGATCTACTGAAGATAAGAAAAAGAATGTTTCATGGGGAGTGGTCGAAGAACAGCAACAAGAAGAACCAGACAACGACCCCAATAAATCTCTCAAGGACTTTGGCGACGAGGATGATAATACAGATGAAGAACAGGGAGCTTACCTCTCATTTAACGATCTGCCTGCAAACGCTCAGCATGTTATTTTGAATGACATGATGTGCCAGACTTCACAGGACTCCGTGGTCATCTTTTCGACCTTGCCGGCCCCTACCTTAGGCACGCATCTTAGTGAAGAGGAGAGTTGGCAATACGTGGAATCCCTAGACGTGTGGTGCGATAACTTGCCGCCCATCATTTTATTACATTCACAGACCATGACAGTGACAACTGCTTTATAAATTGCATACTGGACGATCGCCTAGTGTTTTCTTTTCATTTCTATTTTTGTTGCTTTTTTTTTTTTTGCAGTTCTCAAATGAATAAATAAATTATTAAAAATGAATTTCTATAGATATACAAAACAACTCAAGGGTCTTTCTTACCCAAAACAATTTAACACATGATGAACGCGAGCTTTCCTGATGAAAAGCGGCGGTCATCGTGCTGAGGCTTGAAGTCATAATTGATTTCAATGTCAAGGTCACGAGGGTTCTGCTTATTGGGAGTGCTGCTTATGCTGCCGTGGATGAGCTCGCCGGTATTCAAGGTGAGCGCATCCTTAAGATAGAACACAGTCTGCTTCCAATGGGTGTACTCAGTGTAAGGGCCAGTCGAGAACTGGACGGGGGTGTCTAATCGCGAGAAGTCAATATCGAACCAGACAAGCAGCGCGTGTACCCGGTCATTGCGGGTAGCCTTGATATGCCAGTTGCTTCGGAATGCAAGGTCTTCAATCTTGACGGTGTTGAGGTCAAAATCGGCAATTTTGTAGGAGTTCGTGGAAACCGAGCGTTGGTCAACGACGTCAACGAGGGGCTCGGACATGACAACTTCCTGGAAGGGGGTGTAGTCGAATCCGTAAACGTCGCGCCAGAATCCAATTTTCTCTGCCTTGTACTCGCCATCCTCAATTCCAGCAATGTGCATGGTGGCCTTGTCGGGCAAAATGAGGCCGCCGGGAACAAGGTATCTATCACGAGCATAGAGCACGGTATCCAGCATGGATTCATAGAGCAAAAAGTATCCCATCCACTCTGAGATAATAATGTCAACCTTAGGGAAGGGGAGCTCAATCTCTTCCATCTTTCCTTGGATCAAGGTAATCTTATTCGAAAATCCATTCAGGTCAACAATCTTTCTGGCCATGTTGATGATGTTGGACATGTCGACACCAATGACATGCTTGGCGCCAGAGCGAGCTGCAAACATGGACAGGATACCTGTTCCGCAGCCGACATCTAGTACAACCTTTCCCTTGAACATGTGGGCGTTCTGGTAGATGGCTGAACGGTATGCGAGCGTGCGGGTCTGGTCCTTCAGCATCTCCTCATGAATGCCAAAATGATCGTATGACGAAAAGTAGCGCTGCTCAGTGTAGTTGAGCTCCTTGCCGGAGGCATCAGTCTTAGGTTGGCTTGGGTTCTCCATGGTTGGAAATGTATATATCAGAAGTGATTATGTTGGATATCGGGTATAAAGGATGCTTAGAAAAGAATTTTTCGGCTGTGATTTTATTCCCAGTGGCTTTTTTTTTTTTTCACTGCCTGCAGAAATTTTTTTTAACTTTTCAAACTTGGAAAATTTTTGGTCCCAATTGTATACCGTAAACGGCAGTTAACCTAGCCCATGAATCAGGTGACTTTTGAGCCTTTGGGAAGTGTTTTATAGGCGAAGAGAAGAAAGTGTCGCTTAGAGTTGTGCAGAAAATGAACGACTGCTGGAAAACTTCTCAAGCTTAAGTATCAAGTATGATGGTTCAAAACACATGAGTAGACTAGTTGGAATATTTGGATTCCATGTATTTGGAAGAGAAAAAATTAATTACCAAACTATTGTCGGCTACATATGTAGTACGTGAGGCAAGCGGTTACCAAAGAAACCGATTTCGTTTCAATTATATGTTTGTTGACACACTTGGCAGCTGAGTTCAGAATGCGTGCACACTAATTGATAAGAAGGCAGTTCAGGAGCACCGAGTAAGCAGCTATATTTCAACATTGTCTCAGGCACTCTAGCGGCCAACTAGCGAGAAGTCCACCAGAAGTTGAAATTAGTTAGTGGCAGCTTGACTAGTGTAGATAGCGTTTATCCTCAAACTTGGCTTTCAAATAAGTCTGTCTTATTCAATGGTATATATTCCTCTTCTTCAGATGTTCCTCATAAGTCGAAGGATACGAGCACTGATATAGTAATAGGAATAACACGTAAAACAACGACGGAATCCGGGGAAAAGCGAGTTATTTCGTTTTCAACTTGTTGATGGGACTATAATCTGCGTGATCTGCACTAAATACGGGCTGTATAAGAGTAGCCAGCGATTTCAGTTTCAAACATCGAAGCTTGCGCGCTGCTGCAAGCAAAGCGTCTGACTAGGTGTCAAAATAACCGCCCTTAGATACCAAACTGTTGAGGGCGGGAAAATCAAGGATCGATTTCCTACATCTCGTGGGGCCCCGAGGAAGAAAATTAATTTGGGAAAGGCAGCGCCAGCTTTTATCGATAAGAGAGCAGTAGGCCTTGCTATAACCACGTAGAGCAGATATTGCTCACCACCCCACATGTGCATTTCACAATAATAATATGAGCTCGCCTTTACATCACCGACATGTTGGACAGGAGAGCGGTGGGTAGCTCTTCTCGATCTTACATACATATCAAGACGTGCGCACAGTACATAGCCAGGGTCATGGAGGCGTGTCTCACCGACTTGACAGCCATGCCTCACAAGGACCGGCGCGGGTATCCAGAGGGAAACATGTCCAGTCTGAAGCCGTTTCGTATTACCACATATCACTTGACATATTTATTTGTAAGGCGGAGTTGTTGCTGATCCCGCGTCCTGCGATCGCTAATTATTATTTGGAGACGGGGTTCCTGCAAGCACTTGAGCTGTATTCTGGTTTGCAAGGGTGACAATATCGGTAAGTATAGTGAATGAGAACAGATCATGATTCCACTGTGCTCGCCTCGTAAACACGCGCGCGCGTGTATACTTGTTGCTGCGAGGGCATCATAGATGGCCTACGTGTGCAGCAGATGCAGTGCCCAATTAGCGACATGAAAAATGCTAGAATATTAAGCACGAATCCAGATGCCTGCACTGGAGAGCACCCAGTACCAAAACAAACGACTATGAATGGATCAGTTGAGAAGTCGTTCAACTGTTGGTACTGCTATACCGCGGTAACTGGAACTTTAGGCGACCGACTTGTGTCTGGAGCTTCTCCATAATTTACCAGAATATTGCCTCGTTTGAGTAGTGCGGCTGCAATAAGCTAATCCTAATGCAGCCTTGTGCTAGACCTTAAAGTGACAGGAATTAAATAAGGCTGCAGTGATAATTTCCCAATTTAGTACTCACAGCTGCATGGCATCCACAGTAACGCGTTGGGACTTCTCGTCCAAAATTCACAACCTCTTGAAGCAGTTATCGACGAAGGCCTGCCCAGAGGAGACGCCCTTTGAGGGGGGCAGTAGGCGAAGTACGCAAAGAGGTGCCCAATTGATTCGAATTAGCCAATCGAACGAATATCGCCGGCTACAAGGACCTGCGGGTTTAACGGGAGGCGGCAGTGGGAATAAATCAACACACACACATAGTCATCAAGGCGATTAACATTTTAACCGAAACAATCAAATGAAAAGAATTCAGATGGCTCTAGAGCGTCGATTCAGGGTCGCAAGGTCTCTTGGGTAAATAATAGATGTCCAGAGAACTTCATGGACAATTAATTAATATTGTGGTAGACGCACTATCAACAGCAGGCGCATCTTGAACAAGCAATTTGGATCGCCAACTCCAGATGTCCAGACCAAGAGCTGCCAGCTCTGCTTGTACCTGTATTTTTTATGTACTCTTAAGAGCGAGTGACAGCGAGCAGGGATATATTGTGCTCTTGGGGGGCTCATACCAAACTACATTGTACTATATTCAAAGTTGATGTACGCACTGAGGGAACTTATGGGCAATATTCCTGTCACACGTTTCAAGTTCGCAAAAGGCTAATGCATGAAAATAGCCGGCGATCGCAAAGCGATAATCAGGAAACAGGAGTACCAAGAGTCAAGAGTCTAGCTCGACTCAAAAATCGAGAATCAAGGAATCAGGAATCAGCTCAGTTATTATTGACCCTCCTTCATCACATACCACGTGAACAATTTTTTACCGTTCAATGTCTAGTTTCAACTACAATTGAGACTAGGAAAACAAGAACACTCTAAGAAGTACATTAGGAAGTAAAAAAAAAATCAAAAGAATTGAAAAAAAAAAAAACCGCAAAAGAAAAATCACATATAATTGGCACCTAAGTCGCTAAAGTTTGTCTTCCTCGAGGCACGTTTACATCAGCATGGCGAACCTAATGACAGAGATATTAGGTCAGGATCTGCAAGGCAAAAGCACAACTGACCCCATTTATGCAGGTGGAACCGGCTCTACATCCTCATGAGCACCGCGTAGAACTGGATTTGTAGAACCCTCTTACGAAACTGCCATGTGGAGTTGAACTCTACAATCGTTTATTTTTGCAAAAAATTACTCCAAATTTCGTATTATTTTTTTTTTGATTTTTTTTTTTTTGGTTCTTCGACTATAGCCCAACTGTCGTGAGTCCCTTTTGTATTATATATAAGTGAATATTATTTATACTATATAAACCTGATTATTTCCCGCCTTCTTTCTTGCTTCTTCCTTTCCCAGTTTCTTCTTCTACTTCATGTTAGCGTCTACAGTCTGGGCATTGAAAACAACCATATACCACTAAGCTCTTCCCTGTTTTAAAGAGAAGAATCAGAGAAAGAAAAAAAAAAAACTACAAGAGATTGTTACCAGCTTTGAAATTTACGACGACTGGAATTTATAGATCCAACAGACTCACCACGACAACTGCATAGCCAAGATGCCACCCAGCAGGCGAAATATAGGGCTCGCGACAATTAGTAGCACGTTTAGTCCATACCTCAAGAAAGAGCAGCAATTGCTACAGAATCCAAAGCCAAAGGTATGTTTGTATCTAGGCAGAAATTTCAGCTGATCTTTATTACTCTAAGGACTGTTGTCGGACCTTGTGAAAATTAACAGCCTCGTTTTCCTTAGGCACCAAAACCAGCCAAACAACAGAACAAGTTGAAGCCCAAAAAGAAAAAAACAGCTCGTGCTTGTAATCATTGCCAAAAAGCACATCTCACTTGCGACGAAGGTATGCTTCTTTTTTGTTTTTTTTTTCTCTGATAAAAGCACACGTGCTGGAAGCCATTTTTGCTAACTCAAGATCTTTAACAATAGGCCGACCGTGCCAAAGATGCATTAGAAAAGGAACACAGGAAACTTGCCGCGATGGGATCCGCAAACAGGCCAAGTACCTTTTGGATATGGGCAGCTTGCAGCAGAGCAGAATGCACCAAGGAACAAACAATAACCAGCTATGGGGGTCGTTTCAAAACACTCCAGTTGCAGCAGCCTCCTCCTCCTCGTCGTCGGTAATAGGGTACCCGTCAATGGTTTTGCCAAATATGATGCCGAGCCCGCCAGAGATGTCAATGGCAGCGGCAGCACCGCATCAGTTCACAGCGTCAGAAGGAGCAATAGGCGCAACTTACCAGATGACGCTGCCTCCGTCGCCGCCATCGCTAGCAACCGCCGACGTCACTTCCGCCGACGCGCAGTTCGCAATCGACACACAACACACTCCTACCAGCGCACCGGCAGCACAGCAGGCCGGGTTTGACTTTAGTTCGCGAGCGGCTGACTTTGAGTACTCGTCCATCTCCAAACTCTTGGGCTCTTCGGCCGTACCGTGCCTTCCAGGAGGAAGCACGCCCACTACAAATGAGTTTGCAATGCCGCTTTTTACACACCCGGTCGCGCCGTCGCTCTTTGAGGAGCACGGTCAAAGTTATCAGCCGCAGCCGCAGCAGCAGCAACAACATTTACGGCACGATTCAACATCAAGCTCAGCCGGCCCATTTGGCAGCACACCGAGCTCGTCGTCGGTGGACACGCCGCCAACCAGCGAGTACTCGCCCGCCAGCACATACTCCTCCACCGACTCGCTCATGAGCACCGCCGCCAAGCTCCCCGCGACGCTCGCCTCGCCCGCCGAAGTCGCCGCCGTGTCCTCGCTTCTCGAGATGGTGCCGCCGCGGTTCACGAGCCCCGAGCAGGTCTACGCGCAGGTCACGGCCCCGTTCTCCTACACGCGCGGGTACCACTCGCTGATCAGCTACCTGCGCGGGCGGTTTGACCGGGCCACGCTGGTCCAGCTGGCACGGGGCATGGCGGCGTTCCGGCCGTCGTTCATTGCGACGACCAAGACGCTGCAGGAGGCCGACCTGGTGTTCATGGAGCAGTGCTTCCAGCGCACGCTGCTCGAGTTTGAGAAGTTCATTGCGGCGAGCGGCACGCCAACGGTGGTCTGGCGGCGCACGGGCCAGGTCGTGGCGGCCGGTCGCGAGTTTTGCATTCTGACGGGCTGGGCACACTCCGACCTTGTTCGGCACAGCGACGACGACGAAACCGACGACGGGGAGGATCAAGACGCGGGTAATAACGACGAGGGTGACGGTGGTGGAGGAGGAGGAGGGGGAAAGCAAATATATCAGCAGCGGAAGCGGCCCAGGTTTATTGTGGAACTCATGGATGATGCAAGTGTGACCCGGTATTTCGATTTGTTCACGTCGCTGGCGTTTGGAGATTCGCGTGGTGTGATCATGACTGACTGCACGCTGCTCACGCCGACAGGCGACAGGGTGCGAACAGCATGTACGTGGACCGTCAAACGTGACGTGTTTGATATTCCCATGATGATAATTGGCAACTTTCTACCCATCCTCGATTGACTGAACACATATTTTTACGACTCTTTTATTTTTACTTCATTTTTTTTTCTTAAAACAATATGGGCATTTTACTTTATTTTTTTCTTTTAAATTCGTCTAATCATAAAACAAAACGTGGCGGAATTACAAATAAACTCATTTCAGACCAGGGATCAACTTTGCCTTATCCTCAGACAAGACACCAGGTTTGCCAAAGTTTTGGTCAATATCAAGAATAATCTTTAGAGCATTACGGCTCTGTAGGTATCTAACAGACGAGTCACGCACATCACGGGCTTGCGACGTAGTAACGGCATGGCCAGCCTCAGTCTTGCCGTGTCCAGGGAGAGGCAAAACATCATGCAAAAACTCATAGGCAGCAAGAGTGCAGCCGAACTGAGGTGACGATCGCAAAATACGAGCGGGACCACCCTTGAAGAAAGCGGCAAAACCCTCCTCTTTCCAGATAGTAGCGGCAGCATGACGAAGGCCATGGTACGAGGTCTGTCCACGCTTGGCCTCAGTCTGCAAACGGGTCTTAATGACATCACAAGGTGTTGTAAAGTAAGCAGCGGGCATACCAGCAATGGCACCAGCAGTCAGTAATTGAAGGATTCCAAGCTGCTTGCCAGGACCTTCACCGAAGTAGTCCTTCTTGAGATGGGCATATGTGGGGAAATAGATGGCAGAGAACGGGACATCACGCAGCAAACAAGCAGAAGCACCCTTGTATAGACCAAGCAAACCAAGGTTACGCACAATCCAAAGGGCAGAGCGTCTGGGAGCCCCTTCAACAGTTTTCGCAATCTCACCCTGCATTTGAAGACGGATCTTGACAATCTCAAGTGGGTTGGTGAAAATGACCTGGCAGGCACCAGCAGAACCACCAGCAACCAGCTCTGCCCATACGGGAATCTCACCAGATTTTGAGTCAGTGAGCTTACCACGGACCAAGTCGTTAACAGTGAGCTTGATGGCCTTTTCAGGTGCGACACCAACTAATTGAGGTCCCAGACCAGAGTAAAGACCCTTAAAACCTTCTCTGCTAATGACCTTCTTGAAACAGTCCCATGAGTTCTTGTAAAGCTGTTGTTGACCAGGTGTAGAAGATCGCTGGTTTTGCATTCTGGTTTTCACCAAATCAATGGGGTACACGACAGTGGCACCAAAGGAACCAGCAATGGCACCTAATGTAAAGTTGTACAGGGACTCAAACACCTCACCAAAGAAAGAGTGTGGGTCAAGGAACGCATTCTTTGCAGCTGCAACCTTGATCTGAGCATTTTTCTTGTAGGCCTCAACGGGATCTAGCCAGGAGGGGTCAAAAACTCGTCTGAAGTCATCGACGGTGAGACGGCCAGAGGTGTTGTTGAGTGAGGCAAAATGGAAGAGAACATCAACCTCAAGTGGAGTAAAAAGAGAGAATTTGGTGGACTTGGCTGCTTCGTAGATAAAGTCCTGTTTCGTGATGGATCCGTCCTTGGACTTGGCGGTAGCATTGGAGACAATAATGTCAACCATATCGGTTTGGTGGATGACATTCAAAAACGCACGAACGGTAGCATACGAAACCTTTTGGGAGTTACCGATATTGCAGAGAGTCTGCAGAGAAGAAAGAAGGTTGTCAGAGAGTTTATGAGAGGCGGATGCGGTGATGATGGACTGGAACTGTTCAGGCTGAATATAACCAGTGTTGGAGGGGTCATAGTGCTGGAAGGCCTGGCGAACGCGCTCACCAAGAAGACCTGAAAGCATCTGCGAAAATTGATGGTATGAGAGTGCATGGCGCTGCGATTTGTCACCTAGGTAGAGGGCGGCCCATTTTGAGTTCCAATCAAAAGGCAAAGAGTCAGAGGACTTGTTGGCGTTGTAAAACTCGACAAACTTGTCGAAGTCGACTTGGCCGGTTCCCTGCTGGTCAAAAAGGCGGAAAGCAATAAGATATTCTGCATCAGGTCTATCAAGAAGCTGTCCAAAGACCTCCCAGTCGTTTGCAGACACCTTGCCTTGTTTCGAACGATCAGCAACCTGGAAAAGGACAGCATAGGATTGTCGCTGGATCTTGTGGTAGTCCTCCTTTTCAGGCGCAAGGGCGTTAACGAAGTCGTCCACGGATAAAAATCTCTGGCCATTCTCCTCAATAGAGGCGAATCTATTAAAGGTAGCACTCGATTCGTTTGATGCCATGGTGTATTTTTGTAACTTTTTTTTAGGTGTCTATTCGGACAAGGGTTGTGTCTGATGTCGGTTGCCTGGACAGATGGGTTCTTCTGAATCTTGCAACGAGAGAAGAAGCAGTTAGAGAGGAAGCTATCAAAGAAACTAGTTAGATCAAAGAATAAGGGAAATTGCAGATGGTTAAAACACGAAATGTGAAAAGTGAAAAAAAACCAAATTTTAGCCAATCCGGTGTACTTTTCCACTGGCGAAAATTAGTCACTAAACTCCGATCTGGGAAACGGAAACCAACAGGCAACAAAACATGGCAGAACTTACAGGCGAGTCGATAAGCCAGATGAAAAGAACAAATGCAAAGGCAGAGAAAGGAAGAGCAGCAAGGGAAACAAAAAGAGAGAGGAAAAAAGGAAAAGGGAAGGAAAAGGGAAAGCCCTGGGGGTGCCGACAGTTTTTATAATTTATTCAGGGCGGTGGAGAGGCTTACGGAATTGTGGAGTATCATCGTCACAATGCAAATGTTGTAGTAGGCCCCACGCTGGGCTGTAGGAGTCGCCGGATGAATGCTTGTCTACCGCTGCCGCTTCCCATATATGCTACTATGGTGCTGCCGTGGTGCTACCACGAGGGATGACCTGAGAAAGGCCATGACATGAATATTCTGTTATCTGATTCTCCATCTGTAGAGATTCTTTCTCTGGATCCAAACGTTCTGGATCCACACATCTAACGGCGGGCTTATTACATAAATGTCCCGGATTACATACATTTTAATATTTTCGTGCTTGTTGCTGCTCACACGATAATCCGATTGGCGGTGAGCGGCAAGCGCTAAAAACGAAGAAAGAAAAAAAAAAAAAGGAAGAAGCGGGGCAACGGCGTTTCTGAAGCAAAACAAACTTGTTTGAATTTCTGTGTGAATGAACAGTGAAAAAGCAGGGGAAATGGTCCATTTTTTCTTTAGCCGAGCGTGTTGAGCCAACTGCAGTATACTCCTCCACAATCCACAGGCAGAATGCGTGGAGATGTAGGGATTCACAGGCTATACGCTTGCCAACGCAAACTCCACACTGTAAAATCCTCTATCCACGCTCAAAACCGTACCGTACATGATAAATATATATATTCGAGATCTCAGTGTTCTCGCTGCAATTTGTGTCTCTATATTTTTCACGTGCCAAGTGCCATTAATGATCAATGATGATGATGATATCTGCGCAAGGGGAAACTTGGCAAATTGTCTGCAAATGATCATTTTGATTGGGAGTATGGGGAATTTGAAATTTTACACAACTCGCTGTGTACATGTACATGTACTTATGAACTATGCCAGTATTTACGCTACTGGGCGGGATAGTACGCTGATAGAACTAACTACCGACTGCGTGTATTTTCAACGGTGCCTTCTGGCTTCTTTGGTATTTTGTTCAAGTTTGGCCGACTTGTTCCGAGGCTTAACGCTTCACTCTAGCAACCTATGATGCACTATCTATTGACCGAAACTGTAAGGTCTCAGGATGACAGAATAGATTAAACTAGGCTAGGTTAGATAGGTTATGGAAGGTTAAGCTAGATAGAGCTAGGCTTACCGATATGTTTGGCAGTTGGGCTAGTCATGAGAGAACAGGAGGCGGAGGGCCTCAGGGAGCGAGGCCCTACAGAACAAGAAGGTCCTGAGAGGATGGATATTTATACACGCGTAGGGCCGGGTAAGGCCCTTCAGGAGGGTAATCTCAGGAATGGAGGGTACTGGGTTCAAGGAGTGAACCTGGTACGCTACAGAAACTAATCTCCACCAGAACACGTTCGTCTATTAAGAAACTCAAACCGATTTCATTAACTTTTTATATAAATAAATAAATACCTTTTTAGGTGTCAAGGCCAACTGGCTCGCAGTTACTCTACTAGCTCGCTTCGTCTGGCCTCGTCCTTCATCTCCACATCCCCATCTCGCAAATCCTGCATCTTGTCTCCCAGCTCGTCTTTCATAGCAACCTCGGAATCGACGTCAAACCCAATCAAATCGGGCGGTACCTCTTGCATCTGCACGGACGGCGCTCCGTTCAAAAACCTCAGTTGTTCCATAATCTGGGTCTTGACTCCCTCCAGGTATTTGCGGGTGTTTTTGTTGTCAATCTTGCCAGACAGGTTGGGATACAAGCTGTAATCAGGACCAAAGTACTTGACAAAAGGAATTGCCGTAGGCAGTTGCGAGTCGAGCTGCACATCTAGACATACGCTTGTTTCTAGACACCACAAACGGGAAACGTTACGCGGCGTATAGCCACCTCCGCCCATGACGATGAGCGGGATACTGAAAGATTTGATAAAACGCACACACTCGGCATGCGCCTTCGTGTTGAGATTGAAGCAGCCTAGTCGGTCACAGCCCAGTGAATCGGCACCGCATTGTAGAATAATAGCACCAGGCTGATAAGACGTCAAGGCCGGCTCAATAATGCATTTAAATAAACGGATGTAAGAGTCGTCGTCGATACCATCGCGTAACGGGACGTTCAGAGAGTAGTGCTTGCCGTCACCGGTTCCTGTCTCATTCACATTGCCTGTGCCAGGGAAGTAATCACCGTTGTATTTGTGAAAGGATACCGTCATGACACGGTCCGTTGCATAGAAAGCCTCTTGCACACCATCACCATGATGTACGTCAATGTCAATGTACATGACCCTTGGATGATACCGCAGTAAATTCAGTATTGCCAAAACAATGTCGTTAATATAGCAAAAGCCAGAGGCTTCAAACTTTTTGGCATGGTGCAGACCTCCCGACCAGTTGATGGCGATATCTGACTGTTCATTAATGAGTTTTCGGCTTGCATCCAACGAAGCTCCAGTGTATATAGCCGAGTAGTCGTATATGCCGTCGAAAATTGGGCAGTCATCTCCGATATTAAACTTGCGAAGCAGATTCTTTGCAACATCCTTGGCATTATCCGGAGTGACTCGTTGTAAAAAGTCAATATACTCTTCGGCATGAAACGCCAACATCTCCTCCTTCGTAGCTCGTCGCGGCCGGTAAAGATCCATTCGCTCATGGAGTTTGTAGCCCAGGACCAAGTGGTCAGTGAGCATTAGTCGGAACGGTTTCATGGGATGGCGGACACCATAATGATATCGAGATACTTCTTCATTAAAATGGTAAGAAACGCGTGGTTTCCAAGAGGTCAGAAAGTCCTCATATAGCGGTTTATTATCTACAGTTCGTGAATCATAGGAGATGGTGGCCTCTTCCCACGTCGTGATTACCATGTTGTTGGTGGAGGAGTGAAAGTGTCCATCGATTTTTTTTCCTCACGTGAAAAATATGCAAGAGAGAAAATTGATGGCGCCTGGCAAGGTGGCGACGACGAGAAAGTTCCAAGCTTTGAAGGACAGTAGAACGCCATAGATGGACTCTCACTACATAGAACTTAAAGTCCATAGAAGAGTATGATAGCCTCTAAAGGTATTTTTATAAAGGCTATATAGCGCGTGCAAGTAGCACATAAGTCACCGTTTAAAGCGTTGATAAAAGAAGTATTCTGCCTGCTTACATAGGAGACGCGCCAGGTTAGCCATATCCTAGTAGAGAAGCTGAAGTAGTCATTATGTAGTTAGTACTAGTTAGGAGCTGTATACTTGGAGATATGATCACAATTCGTGGGGTACTTGTGAGTCTATTATTATTATTCTTGTTATATATCAACTATGGTTCTTATACTCCTTAGTCGTTAGCATCTAGCTAAGATCCCTCGGAGACTGGAGTTCGTTAGTGGTGCTGATTGTCTAAATGGCCTAGATGGTCTTGACGACATCTTCCCTCGGACCCGGTTCTTCAAAGAATCCATCTGGGATCAGTAGGCGTTTGGTGACGTAGTGGTTCACTATTCAAGCCACTCGAGGGCTTGGGGGCACCATTCAGTCAGAGCCACTGGTATTTCGTTGGTTGTTATAAGTCGCCTTGTGCATTCCGCACTTTCCGCATCAATACTGAATGTTTACATGGATATAATACCAAAAGTCAAGGTTAAAGGCTCTCAATTTGTTCCTGCCTGAGAACACTGCAAACACCCAAGTGGCTATACACCGAGCCCCTTGGTCCACTTGCACGGCTGACATCAGTAAACAAAAAACGACAATGAATGGAATGAGCATGGTTACCCCATGAACGTACTGATGGCAGCTGTGGAATGCAAAAAAAATAACCATACGCATCGTGTGCTTCTCTACAGAGTTATGGGCTCCTCGTACTCTCGTTCTTTTGTTTGTGAACATTTCAAGTCCGGAGATACTGACTGCGGTTTCTCATTTTATTCAACGGCCCGCCCCTGGTACGACGCCGAAGGAATGGAAGCGACTTGAACAAACGGAGCCCTGTGGAGCCCTACCTGCGTCAAACGCCTGAAATGAACTTGCTAGTTCATAAATAGCAAATCTAAACACAACATATGAATATATAATTTCTATATTTACTGCTTGTATTTCATATGCTCGAGTAGTTGTTTCACATTTCATAACAAGCTTTATATTTCATTTCTGCCACTTCTTTAGGTCTCGACGATTGTTTACTTTCGTCTTCTCTCGTTAGTGATACATGAGCACATTTAATACAAACTTTACGTCTACATACAGAGCTCTCCAGCTAAACGCTGCATTAACCGCAATCAGGCACGTCAACAACCGATCCTAGCCTCATTCCTGCCTTACCACCGAAAGTCCAGACTCCTGGATCCTTGCACCTTAACTCGCTTTCTCTCGCATATTATATCTCTTGACTGGAACGATCCTTGCCTTTTCCATAAAACACCTCAACTACTTGATAAAGACCACTGTTGCCAACTAGTGAACAAACAGCTACTAAATTGTCAAGCACTCCATCGATTCTAAGCATATACATCTGCACTCCTCCAACACAATACCACCAAGCACATGCTAGCTGCATCTCAGCATTCTGCAGCACTCCTAGGACTTGCTCCAGAGGCTTCGTCTCCCTCATCATCTCAAGGGCGCTCCAGGTCACAGTCTTCCAGTAGCAGCGGAAGTAGTAGCACAAACAGTAGCAGGGATAGCAGTAGCAGTCATGGAGGCGATTCTAGCTTTGATTTAAGTAAGAGAGAATACGTTTCGACACAGTTCACTTTGCTGGAGGAACTTGGAAGTGGAAGCTTCGGAGTCGTATACAAAGCAATTGACAAGTGAGTTACATCTCTCAGCTTCTAAAGCGGACCTAACAAAGTTGTAGCGTCAAGTCCGAGGTGGTGGCAGTCAAGATTGTAAGTGGCCCCGTATTTTCTAGGCGCATTGAAACTAACCGAGGATCATTGATACGTACAGATTGACATGGAGACGAGCGACGATGACATTGACGAAATTCAAAAAGAAATCGCCATTCTCTCTGGCTGCAACGATAGCCATATCACCAAATACTTTGGATGCTTTGTCAAGGGCTCTAAGCTATGGATCAGTAAGTTTATGGCACCTTTATTTATAGCCTTAGGGCATTGTCTAACTTTTCTTCAAAGTCATGGAATTTTTAGGCGGAGGGTCTGCCATTGATCTACTTAAGCCTGGTCCATTCGACGAGGCGTCCATTGCCATCATTCTGCGATCACTCCTAAAAGGACTCAACTACCTGCACAGCTCTGGCAAAATACACCGCGACCTTAAAGCGGCCAACATTCTCCTCTCTGCCCACGGCGACGTAAAGATTGCCGACTTTGGAGTTGCGACACAGCTTTCCAACAACCTGAGCAAACGTAATACCTTTGTGGGTACCCCATTTTGGATGGCTCCGGAAGTAATTGTTCAAGACGATTACGGGTATGAGGCTGATATATGGAGTTTGGGCATCACGGCAATGGAGATGTTAAGAGGTGAGCCTCCACTGGCTAGCGTGCACCCCATGAAGGTGCTTTTTCTTATTCCAAAAAATGAGCCACCGAAAATTGGCGAGTCAGAAAGCTGTAGTAAGGATTTCAGAGAGTTTGTGGACCTGTGTTTGAAGAAAAGGCCTGAACAAAGAGCCACAGTAAGCCAGTTGCTCAAACACAGGTTTATACGGAATGCCGGGAAGAAGAGCCATTTGGTGAACTTGATAGAACGGAGAGTAAGGCAACTAAGACTCAAAACAGGAACCAGAAAGGAAAAGATATACCAGCCTACGATCGACAATGTGAGCAACATGGTAGATGACGATGACGGCTGGGATTTCGAGACCGTAAAGCGACCCCGGGATCCTGTTGCAGATACTCATGCAACGACATCGGTACTCGAGTTTCCTATTGAACAATCGAGCTTGGCGAGTACCGTCAAGAAACAGCATTCCTCTCGCCCTGCCAATACTTTGAGCGAAAGCCTCTCAGGCTTAGCCCTTGCCTCTTCAAATTACACATCTCGATCTTCGCCACACGATTTATACCTTCACCCCATCCAGTCTTCTCTTTCCGCTGCTGTCGCGCGTCTCTCCTCTTCATCCAACTCCATCACTTCTGCTTCTTCCAACAACGCCAACTTGCTCGCCGCGGCCTCCTTTGAACGGCTTCTAACCGCATTCCAGGAGGAGGAAGCACACGGGCTGACGCCTGCCATGGAGGTCTACTTGGTGCGCAAGATCATTGAGAGGGTCCGCGAGGTGCCTAAAATGAGTGAAATGCTCCTGGGGCCTCACTACAGCAACGGCCATCCGAAGACCCGCAAGAATTCAAGAAACAAACGTGACTACATCGAGGACATGCTGCTGACTAGATGGATAGAGGGCCTAAGTGAAAGATGGGGAGATCAATTCCTGGCTGACAGCAGCGCTGAGATTGATAGCCCGTTTATAGGGCACTAGAAAGAACACCTTGAAGCCCGCTCAACGTCTACCTAAAATTGAGTGGGTTAACTCGGTTTCTAACGACAGTATACTTTTTAACGCATGTTAACATTTGAACATGATATGACATTAAAATTTATGAAAAGGAAAGGTACATTTACGGTGGGCTAACATTTATGAACAAGAGAAACTGGTCAAGGAGTTTAGCGTTACAATGCATCTATAAACATAAAAAAAATTACATTTTGAAAATACATGCTAAACGCTGATCTACTATTTCAATACGCCAGGCGTGCGTAAAATTAAAATAATGGTACCTCTTGGAGATATCATGGAACAGTGCGGTGTACGCGTGCGCGTCTATATTGGCACGGTAAACACCGAGCGAATGAACATTTCACCAAGGGATCCTCCGCAGCCCGCAGGCATTCCACGTAATCTAAGTAAATCGAACGCTCGCTCAAATGTTTCAAGCTCAGATCGATAGTGGCGACTGCGCGTCAACACTGCCCGGTGGCCACTTAAGACGCCCACACGCCTTGGAGGCTTAGACGCGATTTGGGACCAAGCGTAGTGGGTGCATGTTCCACTAAACTCCCACGCACTAGGAACGCTCAGCGATGGGCACAACAACATTCTGACCCTTCATGCCAATATTGCGGCACATGGGGGCCCAGAAATCTGGGGCGCCAGCCGCAGGCTCAACACAGCGCCAGTAATAGACTTTAGGTACGGAGAGTTTCTTGCCACGGAATGAATCGCAAAGTTATATTAAAAGGGCACGTCTGAACCTAGCAAGTTGTTCAACTGGCATTTTCAGAATCTACACTAATCAACAATGGCAACCGAAGACTTACTGCTCTCAATTGACGGAATTACAGAGTCCTACAAGGGATCTTCTGAAACTGCAGTGGGACCCCTACAACTCTACCTTATTTCTGTTTCGAAGGCACCCAACGGCGAGCCCTTGAACGAAGGCAACGAAGATATTTACCTCCATGCGACTCTCCCTTCTGGCAAGAGCATAGCGCTTTCCGCCGACACGCAAGTTCAGAGACTCAGCGACACTTCGTTTCTAATACAAGCCAATAAGCTAAACGACCTCACTGTCACCTTAGAGCTCTTGAATCCTAAAAGCGAACGCAGCAAGGAGTTGGTAGTGGAAGATGCAGACTCCCTTGATACGGTCTTGACTCAATTTTGCTCGCTTCCGCACAAAGATGAGAGCAATAGTCTAGTGCTGGTGGACAACAAGGATGGCCATGAGATGGGCACCCTAACAGGCGTCAAAATCAATCTGTCGCCGGACATTCCTGAGGACAAATCGCCTGTGGAAGTGGTCTTCGATGAAAAGTCTGATGAAGTCGTGGTACAGGCTTACAAGCCTCACGTTATCGAATACAACAAGGATGACTATATTCTCTCGGCTGCTCACGGCTTTTCGACTGGCTTGGTGTTTGTTTCAGACAAATTGAGCAATGGCATGGACTCTGCTGCCAACTGGTGGGTCAAGAACCGGCCCGCCAGCGAAAAGCCACTGGTATTTAAGGAGTCAACAAAGACAAACATACAACGAGTCAACAATATGGCCAACACTGGAGCGTACTACTCCCGCAAGGCTGTCGTTAAAGTGTCAGATGCAGCAGCCAACTTGGGCGCTCGCCTCGTGGCGACTGGTAATACCACAGGTCCAAAGAGTGGCGAGCAGACAGATGCGGCCGCTGTGGCAGCAAGTTCAGGGACGATACGACGTGCACCTGACAGCATGCTCAATCGATCGCTCATTGCGTTTTCGACTGTCTTGGACGGTCTGGACACTGCAACACAGAATTTGATCAAGGGCGCGACCGAATCGACCACCCGTATGGTAGGCCACAGCTACGGATCTGAGGCTCAAGGCGTTGCAAGTGACTTTGGCCGTAGCTTGGCCAGTTGTGCTATGGTCTACATTGATGTCCGCGGAATTTACCGCAAGACTATTGTCAGGGGCGTCGGTAATGGTATGCTTAAGGGGATTGTTGGCCATGACAAGGTGGTTCTCGCGAAGCAAGAGACCGCAACGCCACCACGCCACTCAGACGCTGACGTTGCGCCATCAAGTACTCTCGACAGACTGCAATCCTTTTTCCAGTCACACTCAGCTGTGCAAGTTCAGCCGAGTTTAGCCGCAGCTGGAACGGACCTCCATGACAATAAAATTCAATATTAGTCTAGCGTCATCTAAAAAGAATACGCCCACAATAATTAACCTAGTTTTACAAACTCTGTTGTCATTACTGGCCTTCTTCCTATACCCTGTCGTATATTCATAAATAAATATAAACCGTATTCTAATGAACAATCAAGCGCCTAAAAAAGGGTCCTTATACGTAGTGCCTTTAGAGTTTGGACCACTTCCGAGAAATCTCCAAAATCGATACAATCCCAAGTTGCAGTTGTGCGACTCATTTACCCTTGGAATTCTTTGCTGCACCGACTTTCTTTCATGTCAACATAATCTCCCCACCATTTGTGCAACGGCACTCGAACTCACCTACTACGCCAGAACCCGTCTTTATACTGGAGAGAATATAACAAAAGATCGCGCATGAGTAGTGACCTAAGCCAACAGGCTCTCACCGAATCCGACGGGGCCAGTCCTAGCCAGCTCGACATGCAAGACTTTGACGAGCTGGGCAACTCCAAAAAACGACGCAGATCCCGCAAGGGCCTACAAAAGGTTTTTGACTGCGAAGAACCTGGCTGCGGCAAGAAATTCACTAGACTAGAACACCTCGCCAGGCATCAGTTGAACCGTACGTTTTTTTTCGTTTTTTCGCTTCGGCGTTCGCGTATATTCCCACTCTTGAAAACTAACATTTGACTCACTTACAGACCGGCCAAAGGAAATATTCAACTGCAGCTGGCCAGGATGTAATCGTACGTTTGTACGCGAAGACCTCCGGCTTCGCCATGAGAAACGCCACGAGAAACGTGGTGAACATGTGCCGGGGGAGGATGCGTCTCCAACTGGGGCCCACACCTCGGAAACAAGAGATTCGGGTTCAAAACGATCGAGAGGAAGGCCGCTTGGCCTTGACAACATCAAACACCCTGAGCCTGTTCAACTCCAACAACAGCACCCAGAACCTACTCAGCTCCAACCACACCAGCAGTATAATTCTCCACTGCCACCGCCTGTGCAGCAGCAACCCCAATCAGCAGTTATGCCCACGGAAACTGGACTCATAGGGACTTCGTTGGGAGATCCGATAAATGGCGATCTGCTGAATGGTCCAATGTTTACCAATGCTGGACCGATAGACCTAGGTGCCCTCGCTGCTCCTGAACTGGCCTCGCAGTTTGGGTCTGCTAACGAAATTATCTCCTGGTTGTTCTCCGACACGATGCTTGCCAACGTTCAAGACCCTCTACTGTCGCCAAACGACTTCTCACTAGACTCCCCCATGTCGCTGCAAAACTTGCTATCTCCGCCCAATTTCTTTGAAAAGTCAGGCATAAGCGAGACGAAACAAGGATATATGCTTGACTTTCTACCAGAAATAACGGCATCTCTGGCCTTACACGGAATCCCCGAGGATACTCCGTTTTCGAAACGATACATTACTTCATATTGGACTACTTTTCACGCCCAGTTTCCAATTCTACACAAACCTACATTTTCTGCCGACAAGTGCCCAAGCGGTTTGTTGTGGGTCATCATCACCATCGGAGCTGCTCTTTTGAAAGAGGCTACTCTTGCAAAATGTATTGCAACTCCATTACGATGGGCCATTTTCCAGCATGATGATTTCAACCCTCCGGCCAAGCTTTGGGTCATCCAAGCCTTGCTGTTACTCGAAGTTTATGAAAAGGCACAGGCTGACAGACAACTGCACGTGCGTGCTATAATTCATCATGGCACTACGCTTCAATTAATTAGAAGAGGTGCTATTCTGACGGGATCAGCAGAGGTGTCAAAATCATCGTCTGTAGCAGCAGATGGTGGTGAAGAGTACCCCAAGAGTGACAACGACCCATGGAAACGCTGGATTCAAGCCGAAGCTGCTAAACGTGCAGCATTGATGGCTTTTGTCATGGATGCATACCACACAACACTATTTGGCCACACCTCATTGATTTCTGTACACGAAATTAGAGTGTCTCTTCCTTGTAGTCAGACCCTATGGGACACGTTTCCGAATGACAGTAACCATAATCAAGATTACCGCAAAGTCCCACATTCCACAACATTACCGCTAATCGAGGCGCTCAAACTCACACTTAGCATGAAACACGTCGATTGCAGCCCGTTTGGCCGCAAAGTGCTTTTGGCTGGCCTCATGTCGATAACAGTTCTGATGCAACAGCGCGACTTCCAAATCGACTCCCTCGGTTGGTTCAACCCCAATACTCCCCAATTCCATTCGATATGGAAAGGCCATCTTAAACATGCATATGATTTTTGGGCAAAAGACTTTAGTAAAATGTTAGAGGACACCCCTCGACCTTTTGACTATTATTCGCATCCCTCTCTTGCACCTTCACAGGGGCAAGAACTCATCCAGTCTTTTGATCAGCAAACGGCATCCGAAAATGACGAGTTCGTGAATGGATATTTACTGGTTGCTGGCTGCGCGGATCCCTTTTTTCATCTCGCACATATCAACCTCCACGTTTCATTGTTGGATTTACACATCTACGCTGGAGCGCCAGTCATGTTTAGTAGGTCTTTCAGATCGCCTGATTTTGAAAAGACTGTCAAGAGCATCAATGCTTGGGCCACTTCACCGAACGGCACAGACGCGGTTCTGCACGCCATCACGTTCTTAGAAGAAATGTACTGCCCTACTCCACACACCAGCATGTGTCCGAATCCCTATGCACGAACTAATCTGGTTCCTGGCAGTTACATGGCCAGGGATGACCCGTTGGTTCACAGACCACATGCCATATTTGTATGCACGCTTGTGGTCTGGGCCTACGGGTATGTCATGGGCGGTGCCGAGAGCACTCTTGCATATCCTCAGGGCTTCGTCGACGACACAGAACTCAAGAAAAAGACCATGAAGGCCGCCGAAGTTGCAGCCGGAATTCAAGAACGACTCATGCCTCTCCCCGTGCGTCGCGCACCCCTAGACTACATCCAATGGCTTTCCCGGGCCCTGGCAAATAAGGAGCCAGAGCGACCGTCCCTTCCAAACCACCTAAGAGGCTACAACGAGACGGCGGGGTTGCTCAAAATGGTAATTAATTCACTTCAAGGCACCACCTGGATGCTTGCTGAGGAGACCTCGCGGCTTTTAACCCACTGTTTAGAGCGTACCTTGGGCAAACCGGGAACAAAGTGTCTATATCATTTCAACTAGAAAGAACTACTACACTATGCGTATACAAGCAGAGACACAAAGTTATTTATTATGATCAATTTTTTTCGTTTTTTTACATTTTTTATTGTTATATATCAACTAAAATTTAATAGAAATGCGTTTGGGATCTCACAAGGCACCATCGAGCGTTTAAAGACACACCCTCTTGGCTGACTGACACAATGAATGAATAAGGGCAGGTTTTTACTACAGATCTCTATCACTGAATCTTCAGTGCTGCCTGAACTACGAAGAAAATATGGTGGATGGATGGATAATTTTGAGTGGTGGTCGCCCTTAAAAACCCTAAAGTTATGCTTTCCGAACTTGTGGTTTTTTTCATGGGCAGGGCTTATATCGGCCTTGCTAGACTCCCAAACGGGCTTTGAAAAACCATCAACCTATGAAAGCCACTTGAACACAAATTGAATAACAACTAATAAATTTCTAAAATATCTATAATTGACAACGCCGCGATCTCCTCCCAGCAATACGGGCTTACTATCGTTTAATGACAGAAGCGTACTTTTGAAGTTGTTCCGGTGTCAAGTTGTCCCGTAGAACATCAGCAGAGGGCAAGGCAACGTTCTTACCACCTGAAAGACGCTGGAGGTTCGGACAGTTTTCGAGGGTTACTTTGATATACTCGATATCGGGTTTGATTTCAATCATGCGGAGTTTGGGGTTGCACATTAGAATTCGGCGGTACATGCCGAGAGATACAGGTGTGCGTGCAAGAGAGAGTTTTTCTAAGGTAATGATTTTTACAGCGTCCACGGGCATTGCTGCAAATTCCTCTTCCGCAAAAGAGTGGGCGAAATAAAAACTTTCAAGTCGTGCAAAGTCGCGATTAAGAAGTCTGCTCCAGAGCTGGGGATTGGGGCCATAATAGGGAGTGATGGTGAGAGAGAGGATTTTGAGGTTGGGTGGCAGATGAATCGGATGAAATTGATTTAGAATAGATCCAGAGGCAATACCAAGCTGCTCTAGTTTCTTCAAGGCACGCAATGGTGTCTGGTAGTAATGTAGTACAGGAAGACGACCATCAATCTGGCCGTTGTAAGTTTTGATGTTGAGAATTTTAAGGTTCACACAACGTGCTAGGGCCTCGGCCAGCTCGCTATGTGTTTGTACGCTGTCGTTAAACGTAAGACCCAGCTCACGAAGAGATGAACACACCATTGGGGATGAAAAGGTGGACTCAAAGCTGAGAGGATAGCAAGCCTGGATGGCCAGTTCTGCTTTACAACGATGTAGCATCTCATGAATGATATCCATAGCCTGTGTCATAAGGTTAACAGTCTCGGATCGGAGAGTTTTCTTGGCTCCTTTGGAGATTTTGTATCTATCGCAGCCCAGGTTGACCTGAATTTGTTTGAGGTTGGGAACTCGTGCTCGAGAAAGGAGCCTCATGGCGCGAAGTGAATCAGGGCGGCAGTAAAAGTATCTAGGCCCGAACTCTAGGGTCTCCATACAGGACAATGCTCTCGCTGATGGGACTTTATTAATCAGGGTCACTAGAAATTTGTCGATTTCGTTTTCGTTGGTGATGTTCGGATTGACAGCTGGTGAGATAATGTCCTGAGGCAGAGATGTGCCAGGATGCTCCAAAGCATGCTCCTCCAGGGCATGCTCGGGCAACATTCGTGGTGGGCATAAAGATATATTCTTCCATACCAATGTGACGTATATGTTGTAAAGACGCTTGCAACTCAGCATTAGCCCCTTAAGTTCAGAGATGGGCATATGGCGACCAAGTTCCAGCAAAAACTCATCGCTTAGGTCCAATAACTCCATGATTGTGATGCAAAATATGGACAAGTAAATGAATGCAAATGAGTCTATACCCACAGGACCACCAGCAGGAGAATTAGCAAAAACGGAGGCTTTTGGAGGTCTCTTTGGCGGAGTCAAAGTGGTCGGGCGGAAATTTCGATGAGGAAACTCTCCGTGGACTCCATCTGAACAGGCCAGGTTTAGGGTGGGATCAAGGTTATGCATACTGAGCTAGCGTGGAACCCTGCGCCTTTGAAATACTCGAATAATGGCGACATGTGTTGATAATAGCGCCGATTGAACGAAGGGTAGCGGTAAGTGTTCGGTTTGAAATTTTCCTACTGTTCTAGAAAGATAAACTCAAGCCTCTGAATTTGTATTCAAAGCCGACTCGAAGATTTTCTTTGTGAATTGACTTTTTTTTTTTTTGTTGCAGCTTCAGTTTGTGCCATAGTCAAGCGGGCCCAAAATATTTGTTCCCATACTCCATTATACGCAGACCTGAAAAGTTTCAATGTGAAAAAATTTTGACACCGCACCTCCAACAGTCCATCACGACAGTATCATCAGAACATATACCAGCCATGCGTCCTATCATTTTGTAAGTGCAACGTCATGCTGCTTCGATGCTGGATTCTTTAGAGCCACCGCTAACCGTGCTTTAGAATGGGTCACGAGCGTCCGCTCACCAAGGTACGTGCAATCAAAGCCTCACTTGATCCGCAGCTAATAGTTTAGCTCAAATACAACCGTGAAGGAGACCTGCTGTTTTCCACAGCCAGAGATAAAATGTAAGGATTTTGCTAGAGCTTTGAGAAACTATTCTAACAAGTTAGTGCCAATGTTTGGTTCGCACATAACGGTGAGCGACTAGGAACCTTGCAGGGACATGAGGGTGCCATCTTCTCGATTGATGCCAGCCCTGATAGCAGCATTACCGCCACCGGTGCTGCTGATGGTACTGTTCGCCTCTGGGACACCAGAACCGGCACTTCTTTCATGAGCTGGACCACCAAGGCCACCGCCAAGCACGTTGAATTCTCGCCCGATGGAAACTACTTGATGGTTGTAACTGAGGAGCATTTCGGCCGTAAGGGAAGCATTTCTTTCTTCCCCATTGTTCAAAAGGTCGGAGCCGAGCAAGCAGCTGAACCAGAGTTCGTGATTGAGAATACCGACGGCATCAAGTTGAAAGTGACCGTTGCTGCTTGGTCTTACGATGGAGAGCATGTTCTGGCTGGACACAATGACGGATCCGTGTCTCGATACAACTTCCGCACTGGCGAGCAGACACATAATGTTAAAGAGCACGAGCAGGCTATTCAAGATCTACAAACATCCCTGGATAGAACCTACTTTGTTACCTCGTCAAAGGACAAGACTGCTAAACTTTTTTCTTGTGATGACCTCGAGCTGCTCCACACTTACGACGCTCAGATTCCATTAAACTCTGCCGCTCTTACTTCAGTAAAGGATTTTGTTATTGTTGGAGGTGGTCAAGAGGCCCGAGATGTCACCACGACTTCCGCACAGGAGGGTGATTTCAAGGCCAAGTTTTTCCATAAGCTGTTTGAGGATGAAATTGCCGAGATGAAGGGACATTTCGGTCCCATTAACACGATAGCTACGGACCCCAAGGGTCAGTCTTACGCGTCCGGCTCAGAAGATGGTTACATTAGACTGCATCACTTCGAAAAGAACTACTTCGAATTCAAGTACGAAATTGAACGTCGTTAATGGCTAAAAGTAAACAAATATACAATAGAAAAAATTTGAAAAAGGAACAAGAAAAGCAATGTCCATTTTTTAATATATATATAAAACATCGGAATCAATCTTGATGAGCTGTTTATACAGTCAAAGTCTTGCTGGTTTAACAGTATTTGAAGAACTTAAAATTAATAGTAATGAGAAAGTACAGAGATACATGGAGACACACTTTCGGGCGGAGACTAATAAATTATTTCCTTCCATATTCGGTACATTACGTTTTGAAAAAAGAGATTTCATCAGTAGAGTCAAACAGTACTGGATATTCGAATGGTTGCAGTCGTTGATCATCATCTTCTCCACTATTTCTTTTTGATGACGAGGACGAGTTTTTGTGTGGTGATTGGTTCCGCAGAATGTGGGGTTGAGGGTGATCATGCTCTAGGTACTCTTCTAACTCGTCATACAGGACTCTATCGTAGTTCTTATTGTCGCTCGCTAAGCTCCCAAGATCACTGTATTCCAGGTCTGATAGGTCGTTCGACGGACCAAAATGTGGGCTGGTATATTCATCGAGCGGTGGGGTTAACTCAATGGGGCGACGGTCCAAATGAAGCGCTTCGTCAGAAATGTAAACACTGGCCATTGGGTCAACGGCGGTCTCGGCAGAGTACATGGCAACGTTAGAACGCGCTACCATTGTCGGCTCGAGAGCTGACGGGTGACTTGTGCGATTCGCTTGGGCGGGCTGGTTGATAGTCGACATGACGACTATGGATGCTGGGATTTTTTGTTCCTCACGCGTACGTTGACGCTCTCGTTCTCGCTCTCTTTTTTTCCGAGATGGATCGCTACTGCTGCTGCTGCTCACTTCGGGAATGTATGACGGTTGGCCACGGGCAGCTCTAATTGCAGTGGACATGTTTGCAGAATATAGCGACGACCGCCAGGTGTCGCGCGAGGAAGGATAATTGCCGGTATTCGATGTTGGCGGAGATCGGGGGGAGAAGCCGTCCTGTGAATACGGCGTAGTTAAAGAAGACACATTGGCAGTTGAGCTTGATGGAGCAAAACGGGGATTGGCTGGGGACTGGTTAGATGATTGAGATGAAAAATTAGAGGTAACACCAGGGATATATGCAATTGGAATGATTTGAGATGGTATATTTGAGGAGGCAGCGCGTTGGGTAGCTTGATTTTGGTAAGAGGGCTCGCGGGGTGTATTCATGGAGAATGCCGATTCGGAGGGAGTTGTAACGGTCGTTTCAGTTGGACTGTTTACTGGCAACATCGAAGACGAAGGAGAGGGCCGTACCTCTGCAGCTAGACTCTTTATGTATCGGAGATACTCGTCGTATGGAGTCGACCTGTCGTGACTTTCATTTAGGCCTAATTGTTTTAACAAGTTGATCATGCTTGGGGGGTCATCATTAGCGGTGTGAAACCGGTCGACTGCATCTTGAGCAAGCCGTGTGCTAAGGTTAAGCGAAGATGCTGTCAGCCGAGGGCTCATAGTTGGCGTTGCGGCATCATCAGGTTGCACTGACGACAGATCTGAGACAGTGGAAGCGTGATACGACCCACGTCTGGCTGGAATCTCAGACACTCTGCTTTTAAGATTCTGCACAGGAAAGTAGTGAGCATGGACTGAAGTGTTGGGCGGCGGCTGCGGTTTCAGTTTGGGTTGTACCCCTCTACGCTGTTGTTGAAGCTCTTCATATTCTTCTCGTTCTAGAATGATTTGCTGCTCCTTGATGTAATTAAGCTGCTCTTCTAGAGACAAAGAGGCCTCGCCAATTTTGTTGGCTGGTGCACGGGAAGCACTCCATGTTCGGGAAGACCTGCGCGCCGGTACCGACTGAGGATTGTGTGTTGAGTAGATCGAAGACCTGTGGTTGTGATCAGTAGAGTAGTCCCTGCTAAATCTGAGACCGGGCTCTGGTCTTGGGGGTCTTGAGGGGGCGTTACTGTGGGTCGAGGACCAAGTTTCGGAATTGGGCCCATGCGAGAGCCGCGTATTTCGTTGAGACTTGGTATGTGACGGTGCAGTGGCTATATTGGCCTCTGGATCAGTGGCAGTATGAGACTGATCCGCAGGTCGATTTCCTGCTGGAGTCTCAGAACGGTAGGGCTCCTTTTCATAAACCTGGGACGCAGAATCGAGTTTACGTGGACCTTTCCGTCTACGTCGACAGAAAAAAAAGAGAAACGCAGCAAGACAAAGTAAAACGACACAGCCGGTGATACCAGCAATTAGAGGAGCTAGTAGTGAATTAGAGGTTTTGACTGCATTGGATGCGCTTGAAGTAGATGATGGAGTTGCCGATGTCGTGGAGGGACTAGGAGCCGCGCTTTGGTTTATGTATGTTGATGAGTCGTCCACACAGGAAACAGCTGGGCAAGTGTCGCAGGTTTGGGCGCTGAGATTGCAAACCTGGCCGGAAGGACATGCCGGACACGC
This sequence comes from Geotrichum fermentans, assembly GCA_030564905.1. Classification (NCBI taxonomy): domain Eukaryota; kingdom Fungi; phylum Ascomycota; class Dipodascomycetes; order Dipodascales; family Dipodascaceae; genus Geotrichum; species Geotrichum fermentans. The sequence continues at coordinate 39,646 of JAJMAG010000037.1, read as the reverse complement.
TGGAGTCGATGGACATACGACACAACCGTTCGAACCTCTGCTCGTCGTTGTAGACGCTGAAGCCCCCGCGGGTGAGGGTTGTCGCTTTTCGAGGAGAGTGAGCCGAGAAGGATGAGGGTTGGAAAATTTGTCTTTGTCGAATAATGAGACGAGCGAAGACTCTGGCGATGGAGGGACAGCTAGGGAAAAAGGATTGCGAGCAAAGTTGACTGCCATTCAGAGAGGATGAGCAGGATCAAGGAGAGATGAGGAGACCAGGGAGGAGTATATCAAGGGTCATGGAACAAGTATTACAGAAATGGACGGAATTAGTGGGCCAGACAGTAGCGACGTGAAGGTGAAAATTGCGACGGAAGTGCAAACACAGGCAGCAGTAGTGGAAGTGTAGAGTTTCCAAGGCTGTAATAGAATATAGAGAAGCAATGAGGACAAAGATACTTTAGTTTTGAGCTCAATGTCAGTGGATCTCGTCTATGAAAAATAAAAATTAAGATATCGAGGCAGAAAGCAAATATTGGCAAAGAAGAGAAGCTGGATCTCAAAGAAGAAGAGTCTTCTGGAGACTGACGGACTGTTTAAGTTTGGCCTCGCATTATTTCCAAGCAAATGAGAAAAAAAAAACAGGATGATACTAATAATTCTTTTTTCGATATAAAAAAGGTTTGCGTACTGTTTTTGCAGAGGTATAATTAAGGTGAAAGGCTGCAAGACAGCGTTGGCCTAATTTTGAAGACGCTGAAATATTCAGAAGCCTTAAAATGTTCTAATGTTGGCAGTTGAAATTATATATTTCAAGCTGTCAAGTGCTTGACTACAACATATGCGTAGAACTGCAGAGCAGAGCATGTATGACAAAATATGCTCGAGTGTCACAGAAGTCAATAATCGGGGGCAGAAATTTGAATACGGAATAGATCACCTGTGTTTGAGTGAGATTGTATATAAGCACTTCTATGCAGGGCGGCTGAACTAATCCCCAATTGCATGAACTGAAATATATAAATAAATAGGGGGTAATCCCTCTCAGGCCATTAATGTTAAGATTTGTCCTCACCGCCCAGACACAAAGTCAAAAAAGTCTGAACTTCAAGCCTCGAGAAAGATTTTGACATACAACTAAAGTAGGAAGTTCTCAATAACCCTTGTGAAAACTCTCCATTAAGCCACCGTTTGCGGCCTTGGCCTTTGGGCGGATGGGAGAGTAGACATGCATGGTCTGTTTTTTTTCATTATTTTTAAGTTTGTCATTTGCATGCAGCGCAAAGTCCAAGTCTTAAATCATGTATCGCAATTTTGCGGGTCTGTTTGAATTTACCGAGATTAAATGGCGTTAAGATCTGTAGCTAGTGCAAATTACTCGCCCAGAATCGTGTAGACATAGGCCTTGACGAAAGCGCGACGTCAATATTTGATGGTAAAAGATCAATTTGATATGGTGTCGAAAACTTGAAGTTAATATCGATCAGTAACTATTAGTAGGCTGGGAGCTGGCTCTAGAGTAATGTGTGGTCCGGGCGTGCGCTCTGTGTGGGGCGAGCTGAATTATAAGGGACATCTGGAACTCAAATATTAGTAGTTTCCCTTTAACAAACAATCGAAGACCGTTTTAATCTTTTCAATTCTATTCAAGTTTTTATATATCAACTGAAATTTTTTTATTCCGTATTATATTGGAGACCACTTGTCATCTTATACATGCATATCCAAGCTTAAGTTGTGAGCTACATAGCCCAATACCGGTCTCATTAAGCTATAGGCGGCCTCGTGCTATACACAACTCCTGTGTACCACTTCATAGTAGACTATAAAGGAAAAGCCGGGCCTACGAAAGGGTTTTCAGCAAGTGGACCTGTGGGTACCCACTCGTATTGAGCAGCCGAGTCGAGCCGTGCTGTTATATAGTTGACAACGTTGATTTGAGCCACGCTCTTGGAAGTACACATACTAGCAGCGTTCATTTAAGTACGTACTTTGAGCTGTTCTGGATGTTTCTGACCAATTGATCTTTCAGGGATGTTTTCATATGTACCTTAAGTTCAAGTGGTTGACTAAACGCGATCGGTGATGTAAATTCTTGTGGCCTTAACTTTGAATGATTGTAACAGCTGAGATGAATTTTTTTTACGTCTACATCTATATCTTGAAAGATCTTGAACTTTACAGCGTGACCTCATGGAGTGTTAAATATTGCCATAAGGCATCTCTTCAAGGAGGTACCAAGAGTCAACAGAAAATTCATACGTACGCTGCCCACTGCAAAAGGGTCATCGTCGATGAATTCTTGGCTCTCGCCTTGTGCTGTATGCGCACATGAGATTAATTGAGATCAATGTTTCCAACTTGATGTCACAGCTGTTAGGGAGCTCGCATCATCAATTGATCATATAATATATGGGTACCCGAGCCCACTAAATGCGCCGTGGGTACTGACAGCGTTGGAACTCGGATACCGTGCGGTCACTGACCAGCATATGAATGCTGGTGAGAGCCCTCCTGCTGAAGGTACACCGTACATATAATAGATCGATCAATTGTTTGATTGGGCGACTACTACTACTACTACTACTGCGTGTTCCAATTTGTCCCAGCTAACAGCTCTAGAGGGAAATGGACGCTCTTTTGAGACGGGCCGTTCAACATGTTTGCTTGGAGTCTACCTCCTTATGTGGCAAGGTGTATCAATTACCAGTGTTCACATAGCTACCTGAGCGATCTTCTTTTGTTGATTTTCAAATCCCTGAAGTTCATCAATTAGGATGATCAGTGCGATTGAATGATTTGTATGTTTGCGATGCTGAGATCCAATTGCTTCTTGATGGCGATCAATCATTGATATGGCCAGTCGACTGGGGTTCACTGCCTATTCCGGGTAGGGCCTGTGGGCATTTGGTGGAGCTTGAATACAGCTGCTCGGGACGATCACTGCAGCGTCCTGCAACTAAACTGTAACCGAAAACCACAAAGTCAGTGGGGAGCCGCAGTAGCCAAAAGGTAAAAAAAATCACAAAAGCGGACGAGACCAAAAGGGCCACCAGTCAAAACCGCCCAAAAAAGAAATTAAAGCACAAGTTGGAAAACGGCCAGTGGGCAAATGAAGAAGAATGAATTTATGAAGAAACAATTTTGAATAGTACCGGTAAAAAAAAATATGAAAAAAATTTCAAAAAAAGAATTAAATAAAAAAAAGGAATCCCAATAAGTAATCAAACACTGAAATTGCATGTATATTTGATCTGCCATTTCAGTGCCAGTTTTGTAGGACTCACGTCAAAATACTCGCAGCAGAAGCACGAAATCACATCGACAGTGCGACATTGCTGACAAGAAAAGAGTCCGTTCGTGGTTGCATCGCGGCGCTTCATACCCGTCGCAAGGATTTACAATTGGCAGCTGAAATCGTCCTATGTAGCTAGGTGCCTCTGCAGTGTCGGGCATCAACTGTGCAAATTCAATTGATCAGGTTCAATATCCGCGGCCGTACATCTTTTGGCTGTGCGTACAGTATACTGATGTAATTATTTTGATTGATAGACGCACGTACATAATTCATGTATATTCCATGACCCTTACTTCCATACGTAGTTGTATTATTTTTCTTTTTTTCTCGCTCTTTTGATTTTTCTTTTTAGATACCTTTCCTTTTTATTATTTTTTATAAAGTCGAGCTCAAGCATTGCACAGTGGAAGGACCTTGAATTCCGCATCATCTCGCTCGCATTGTATAAAAGAACCACAACCACCTGTTCATTTTATTTTTGATCAAATTTTATTTCTTCTTATTTTCTCCTTTGTTTTTTGTTCTTCTTTCTCTTCTTCTCCTTCTACTCCTCCATGATCTACGTCACACATCATGGCCTCCCCTATCGCAACACTCGTGTGTGAATGGTTATTCGCATGTCTCGCCCTCACATTCCTCTCCGCCAGAATATGGGTCCGTCTCCGCGTCACCAAGCTCGGTATCCTCCCCGAAGATATTCTTCTCGTAGTTGCACAGATGCTTTTCTTTTTGTGGATATCCCTCGACGCATATACCATCTCAACCGGCTTCATGGATGGTGGTGCCAATTACCTCTCCTCACACGTCAGTGAGCACGTTCGCGGAGGCCCAAAGGTCGAAATTAGAGTTTTGAAAATCGTCTACTCGTCGTCTACTCCTTATTATCTTTGCATCTGGTTCATCAAAGGTGCCATTTTAGGATTTTACTATCGTCTGATTCCCAAAGAAACAAAATCAAGAATACTCTTACACGTCACCACAATTTCTACTGTCCTGATTCTTATTGTAGTCATCTTCCTAAACTTGTTTTTATGCGTGCCTGTTTCGAGGAACTGGCAACTTCCACCCGTTGCCCACAAATGTTACTCTTCAACCTCAGTCACACCCTTCGCCATTTCAGCAGTCGCAAACCTGTCTACTGATATCCTCATCTTTATCGTGCCATTTTCCATTATTCCATCTATGGGTTCCATGCCCCGTCGTCAGCTGGTTGGTCTTATTATTACCTTCTCCCTTGGTATCGTTACCATGCTGGTATTTGTAGCTCGTGCCATCGTTACCGGTATTTCAGGATCCATCGCTATTGCTGGTATTTTATCAGCTGTCGAGTGCTCCATTGCTATGATTGTTGCCTGTTTGCCGGCCCTCAAGGTTTTGCTTAAACTTAACAAGCCCGGCGCTCTGCCGAAGCGTGGTTCACAAGTTTCTGATATTGAAGTAGACAGGATGCACGAAAGTATGGATGAAGATGTCAATCCAGTCTCAAGCCATTTCATGGGTCTTAGCCACTACGAAGATAGAGCACGTCATCACCATGACATGATGATGATGTCTACTAGTTCTCCAGGCCATGAGAAATCCCTATCCTCATATTCATCGCGCCAGTTCCAGTCTCCTCCTCTATCCCATGCAGCTAGCAAGACAGCACTACGCGGCGGTGCTCATGAGGAAACTACCGAAATTATGCATCCAAATGACACTAGCGATGAAGACGAGATTGATGATCTTGACGAAGGTCATGCTGGTGGCTACATTGATTACCAGCAAGGTAAAGTACAGCGCAGCAATCTTGGCCGAGCAAAGAGTACGTCCAACCGGATGTCACACCATCTTGGGTCAGGAAATGGTGCAATCCATCAGGCCCAGGAATCGCTCGAGATGAATATTTTGCAATCACACTATCAGCAACACCAAGATCTCAACAACCGGGGAAGCATTGGCGCTTCTGTCAACAGTCCGGAAAATACAATGTCCCTTAGCTCAATGGGCGGAAGCATGAATGCCATGAGAATCTCAACGCCAAACTCGCAGCTGGCCCTGCTGGGTGGTGGCCAGGTCGAACTGCCACCGCGACTGCCAACTACTATGCCAAACCTGCCTCCGTTGCCCAAATCGCCGCCACAAATAAGTACCTCGCAACTGCAGGCCACTAATGATTCCATTCAACTCCAGCAGCAGATCCAACAACTGCAATGGCAGCAGGAGCTGTTGCAGCGCCAGCAGTACCAGTTCATGGCACTTCAACAGCAGCAACAGAAACAACAACAGCAACAGCAACAGCAGCAGCAGCAACAGCAACAACAAGCACAATACCAACAGCAAGCTTCGACAGTTGCTTCAAGTTCCCCGGATGCGTCTCAAGACCGTTTCTCTGGTGTTGTGTTTGTCAACACGAATATTAGCGATACAAACATTGATTTAGCTACGCCGCCTCCACCCCCTCCTCAAGCAGCTCAAGCAGCTACTCAATCGGATACCAGTTTGAACAATATGCCAGCAACCCAGCACCAACGTCACCAGTCCAGCAGTAGTTATCACACGAGTTTGACTAGCGAGCCGTTAACAAACATGTCACCTAACTACCAGCAAAATAAAGAACAAGACTCCTCATCGTCACCAACACAGCAGTTTCTCCGCACTGGTTTGCCCTTAAACCGCTCCACGTCGCCCATTCTGAACTCTACTTCGACCAAGGACTTGTTTTATGGAAACAGTGAACGTCAAGCCGCGGCAGAAAACGGAGGAAACGGAGGAAACCCATTCATGCCTGGGTATTTGAATGAAGCCCTTCCCACGCCTACGTCTGAGAAGAAGTAAAGGCTGGCCAGTGCTTGAAGGCCCCGTTGCGCGAAGGAAATTAAAAGGTGATTGTTTGTTATATGTTGATTGTATTAATTTTTAGAAAGTAAATAAAGGGATGACCCTTACCATGAATTATTTTGATTATCTGAGGCAATGGATTGCTCTACTAAGACCAGATAGCAGTTCAGGTGCTATCTATGATAAGGCTGATTCAAAAGGAACATAAAACCTTGAACATCGGTTGAGTGTTGAGGAATTTTTGTGTATTCCCCGCGTATCATGTTGTGTTAAGCAGCAGGCCTGGGGTATAGTTCCCTGTTAATAATCGACCTACATAGTACCTTAGACACCAGCTCTATAGCTCAACAATCATTTTCGCACAGAATAGCCATTGCAATGTGTTCACGTGTAGTGTAGTTTGATCACCATGTAAGACTTCCAAGTTGTCTTGGGCTTGCCGTGCATGGTAACCGAAAAATAAAATCCAAAAAAATCAACAATAGCTTCTTATTTAGCGTTATAGCCGATTGACCGGGCAAAAATATATCTATCTATCTATCTATAGCTTCTTATTGCCATAAATTTTGTTCCAAGTGGCCACCTCCCGCGCTTTGCGCCTGACTATTGAGGTCATGTCAACTACGTAACCCTTGTGGGTAACATTTGAACATTGAACATGATTGTGGAGATAAGGTTTGCGTGTGAAATTTAGCTCTTTTGGATCTTCGAATTTAACGTTGCCTGAGCCCACCGCGAGCTGGCGTAACGGCCCCATCAACCACAAATCATCTTAGGTGCGCATGTGGCTCCTTCCGAGTCGGGTAACCAACTAGGGGTCCTTCCTGCAATTAATCTCTATGCCAGTATGTAATCCAAGACCTCAAGCTTGGGCCCGAAATATGCATGCTCTGGCAAGAGTGCCGAGGATATTAATTCGAGAACACTTTTGGGTCTCTCGAAATCTAATTTCATAGGTTCTGCCGGAGGAAACAAAAACAGACAGCCATCTGTAGGCTTTTAAAGTTTGATACAATTTTTTACGCGTACGCTATGCCCTTTTCTATTATAACAGAGATCAACTATTAATTCTTATATTCGAACCGCCGTTTTAACAGCTAGCTAAAATCTCCAAAGAATTGGGTTTCGTTAATGGTGTTGATGGTCTCATTAGTTTAGATGTCATTTCCCCTCGAATCGGAGATTCAAAGGGCTCTTTCTCCGTCACCCGTGATTTAAATTTGATGTTCATGCTGTTCACGCGCGGCGAACAATACTTTAAGGTATCAATGAAGTACTATAGGAAAGATGCCAAGCTGTGAGCACGAGGTTGGTGAACATTTTATTTCAATATTAGGGGGTGGAGACCGCGTGTACGTTGTTAGAGTTTCTTGAAATTGCTGTACGAGGCAAGACGGCCCTGGCGATCCACATTCCAAATCGCAATGCATGACATCTTGGATCCATATTTTCAATAACCAAGAGAAAGAAAAAAACTTCAAAGTGAGAGAGGGAGAGATTCCCCTCTAGCTCCGTCGACATACAGACGCTCCGTGATCCAGATCGTGAATCGAGCCACTTGGCGCTCGTGCGTTGTCAAGTTTAATACCAACTTTGAATCCACTTTTTTAATTCTATTAAATTGGAGGATTAATTAGCCTATTGCTTCCACCATCTGCACATGGAGACCCAGATCGCAGTTCCCAATCGAGGCAGCGTATCTCGTCCATGACATTTGAACCATATGTAGTAAACACCTGAGGATTACAGACAAAAAGATCGATCGATGGGATGCCTGCTTGTTCGATTGTGGGTCCTATGCTATATTTGAAGATTCAATTTCTGTCCACACTAAATGTCAAAATTACCGTTACGAATCGCTGAACCTTTTTGCCCTCTTCTGTGTATGAACGTGTCTATAGAGCATTGAGAGAAACAAATTGTGAGATTTAGAAAGCCGTATTCAAAAATTTCCATTAGAGTTAAAATGTGTAATTAATTCTATCGAAATTTTAGACAGCTTCTACGACTATGCTAATATAATGCTACTATTAAGAATTGAAATGCCTGGAAGAAGCATTTGAACGTAAGTAATCAGTGGTATACGGAAGTGCAGTTCACTCACTTTTTTTTCGACAGTTAAACTATGACCCTACCTGGCTAAATTTTCAGCAATGAGAGAATCAGCTAAAGGTACCCGAAAGGCGTTTGTTATAGCAGCAGACTGATGGATCATAAGGAAATACGGGCATGGAGAAACAAGCACACTACTAGCATCAATCAGAAGCTAACGACAACCAGAACTAAATTTTGTTACAGCTTTGAGAAATAGAGCAGTTCTTAAGCACAGGTTTGGAAGAACGAAAGATAAAGTTCCAAGTAGCTGCTGCACTTCAAGACCACTACAATTTGTATAGCCTATCAACAACAATCAATTGTTTACGAAAGTTGAATAACCTTCAGAATCAACCTATTGAAATATGAGGGGTACTCTGATAAGGTATAATGTTGCAGTTTATACACATACTCCCTTTCTCTTTGGCAATTATCCGAAATTTCAATAACACTCTGTATCCGTATATCGTATAAAATCATGGACATCGAACACCTCTGATAACGCGGAACAGTGTTTAGCCGGTTAATTGGAGAAACATGCTGATCAGATTAAGTATACGGGTCTGAAGAGACAAGTGGGTGCCTCGGTACCTTGGAAGGTTTCATGAGCAGTACAGCGACCATCCGTTGTTGCCTGTCACCATATCGCAGGCCCGGGCTGGGGAAGGTTTGACTGCACCTGCGATCGACAGTGTAAATATACGGGTAAAAAGAAACATCTGAAGTGGAGAGAAATTGAAGCATTTGCGAGACTGACGATCTTTGGATGACATGCTTGAACATTAGAATTTATAGAGTAGATATGCAGAACCTTTGAATTCATGTTTGGTATATCAAAAGCTCTCGAGTCACGACTTTGGAAATTTGAGATTCAACATAAATTCATTAAGCTAAAGAAGCAGCAGGGATAAATCTTGCCCGCTCAGCACTTGGATCTCTGCCTTTGGACCAGCGCAATAACGGTAGGCCATTCGTTTTTAGTAACAACTCATTGATTGTAGAAGCGATAAGGTAAATACAGTATGTAGTTTGAGAAATCATGGTTACGTTTCGAGAAAGCACAACAGGGCATTGACTCAGCCTTCGAACTGCACAGTGTACCTTACAATACATGTTCAAAAGTTATATATTGCCAAGTTTAGTGCTCAATTTACATTTTGATTCAACTACTCACAGCCGTATGAACAAGAATCGCAAATAGTAAGCTAGAGTAAGCCAAACTTTGGAGAAAAGGTTGTAGAAAGGGTATTTTTGCTGCATTACGGCGCCAACGGTGGATCGTGATTTCCAACCTCCAGTGGCGTACCCGGCCCGAGCGTAAACTTTGAATTAATCTCGGTCGGTTCTCTATCTATGTAGCCCGAATTAAAGCTGAGTACCGTGATACTGACATCTAGATGGTGCCAATCATTGCTTGCACATATGCTTCACTGTTATGTGCAGGCTCATACATGTGGTCTCATATGCACATGTCATTAAATTGCTTGAAAGGCCAATGTTACTATCAATGAACATCAATTTGAAGTTGAGACCAGCGCGCGCTGCAATCAATGCTTGCACATTCAAAGTTGATGCTATTGAAATCAATATTGTTACACTAGCGCTGCAGCCCCATGTGTATCTGCTTTATGTATAAATAAACCGAACAGCTAATATTAAGATGCCGGCCTGTGTTGTTTTGTTGCAACATTGTAATGAATGCCATGTGTGTGCTCAGGACGTCTGCTCGCGCACAGCAATACATGAACAGGGCAAACATCGAACTGAATCCAGCTACATTCCCATTTTACGTGCAGTGGACTGGAAACAACATTCAATATCCTCTAACTATGTAAGTTGAATATTCACAATCAATTCTTTTTTTGAATAATCAGAAAATCTCCTGCTATGGCCGCTGGCATCGATCTTCAAGAAAATAGCTGGTTCCATCACAGCGCTCGCTACGGTACCGTACACGCGCTTGCATACATGTACCGTCGACAGCATTCAGCTGTCATGATGAGCTCGTTACGTATTTCGCATACTTCAATAGTACCACCACGCGCGCGCGGCCCCTGAATTTAAATTTAAGCGGGATTGATCGATGCCAGCTGGTAGGAGCCTCCTCCACTGAACGAACCAACATAATATTTGCAACGCGTCTCGACACACTCACGCCAGTGCGGTGTAAATACCTAATTTGAATTCCTTCTGTACATGGTATGTGATGTGACAACATCAGAAGCCCAAGCTAGCTGTCGCGACGCGGGGGCCTGTACAATGAACGCTATGTAACCTTTTTACGTTCCGGGCCCACTGATATTATTATACGCGAGGACTATGTATTAGGGGTGAACATTGAACCCAGGGAGCGCCTGTTTGCGAATAACCATGTAGCCAGATGCACTCCTTAAAGGTGAGTGCTGAGTTTGGATCCTTGTTATATAACAACTATCAATGGATCTTATATACTCCTTAGACATTAGCAGCCAGCATTGGAACTAAGGTCCCCGGCAGACCGGAGCTCGTTAGTGGCACTGGTGGTCTAAATGGTCTAGACGACATTTCCCCTCGATCCGGTTCTTCAAAGCCTAGGATCCCTCGAGGCCCGGATTGGTGGCTGTTTGGTGACGTAGTGTTTCCAAGTTCTCTCTCACACAAGCCGGACAGACAGCCTCCTTTCAACGAAGCGCAATAACATTCGAACATTCTCAACACAGCTACTGCGTTTTAAACATTTTTTACTTGGAACTGCTATGGAAAGACATGGGTATCAGAGGAAAAATCCGTTCGAGTGAAGCGCTAGTAATAGACCACTCAGGGCACCAACACACAGTTGGCGTCCTGTTAGTTCAAATGTTGGCTGCTAAATCATATGATGCGGTATCGAAACTTTAACACAGTTGATAATATAAGAATAAGAATGAATATGCATTCTTGCCTACGTATAGACGTTAAAATTAGCTCTTACATGCCCGTGAGATGTTGTGACAAGGGGTCCTTAGCTATTAGGGTCGATCAAACATCGTTTAAATATATAAAGAAGACTATGCAACAGGTGTACAGAGAAAAATCTGCATTTCTGGTATCAATAATAGCAATCTACTTCTTGATATCCAAAGAACGAGCCATAAAAATGCATCTAGCTAGACACAGGAACACTTGCTGGCTAGCTACCCCGGACTTTTTCCAGCTGCAGTTTCATGGCCAACACTGAATAGAGGTAATTGGTTCGATTAGAAAGACATGCCTAAAACAGTAATTTCAACTCTAATTTTTTTTGGTTTTTGTTTCTTTCTCCGTAAAACGGCCGACATTGCGACATTTCAAAATTTCACTTGGTTCATGGGTGGTCCGTTTAGTGTCGACCTATAGTTCAATGTAGAGCTTGAGGCTAACTCTAGAAAGTGTTCGGCCCCGAATACGCAGCAACAAGCCCGATGCCTTGGTATTTGGAGGCACCACTGCTATTCCGCCGTCGTCCCAAGGACGCTGTGCGACGCCGTTGTTGTTGGTGCGTCGAAGAAGCCGAAAGCGCTGCGTTCAGTGCGCGCGGTTGTGGCGTTGATTGTGTGGGCGGCGTGGTTGTGGATGCCACTTTAGCTAGAGTGGTGTCATGTGGAGATGATGGTGTGGCTGTGAAGGATGGGGTAGTGCTGCTGCTGGCTGCGTAGTTACCGTCTGCACTGACGACCCGCGAGAGCGCAGGCCCGATTTCATTCGTATGCCCGCGGTGCCTGGCGCGGTCCCGTGACGCGGAAGTAGCCCTTGACAGGTTCATAGCTTCATCGGCTGTAATGGGAGACACAAGCTCCGACAGTCGCCGCGATGGTCGGCTAAAGCTCCTGGTGGGAGTTGGCACCTCACTCTTGCTGGATGTGCCGAAGAAATTGCTTAATGTGAAAAAACCGGAGAGCCGGTTACCTGATGCAGAAGAGACTGATGCCATGATGAGATGATGGTGATGAGTTGTAAAAATAAAAAACACAAGGTCTGTACGCTGGACTACCTGACAACAACTAGAAGAACGACAGAACAAGAATAGTTATAAGCTAAATTCGTGAATAAATACACCGATTTGAGAGAGCTGAAAAGAGGAAAAATTAGTAGGTAGGAATGATCAAGTATATCAATAGAACGAGCAAAAAAAAAATAATAGAAAAGCACAAGAAAACAGGATCGGTATCTGATTTTATATCGCCATGGCTGCGATTCCCTCGGCTGATTTGGGCGGCCACGCGCAGCCCTCGCGAGTATGGAGAAGTCACGTGGGAGACCTGAGTCACTGGGCCGGATGACAAACCTTCGCGCGACTGACTAAGCAAGGGTTCTTCCATAGCCACGGGCGTTCGGCGGGGCGCCGGGGAGGCGCTGACAAGAGAAGAGAAGACTGACGAGAGAGGGCATTGCTAATAAAGCGCTCTAGATGTCCGCGTCATGTCTATGTCGATGCTTGCGACAGTATGGTGAGCGGCCGCAGTTTGGTCTGGGTCTCCAACTGAGGTCGTTTGAACGCAAGGGGCGGGTTGTTCATGACTGAAGCCAAGGACGTCGCTGGGGTTGACGCTGATTCTGCGTCCATCGCACTGCTAAACGCCGTGGACGCCGGCGACGTCACTCCATGTGCTCCTCTGCCACCTGCAAACACAATGCTAACCCACGCGGTGGGATCTTGGACGACTCGTATCCGGTCCAAAGTGCGGCCCACCATGTCCAACGACTCTCCGTGGCGCCAGGTGGCGGTCGACATGTAACGCTCAAAGCTTGTCAGTGACTCGGCGTCGACGTTGACCAACTTTGAAAACTCTTGAAACTCCATGAGCCTTTGAACTAGTCGCTCCACAATGGCTCTGACTGTCCGGCTGGGTCCCTCGCTCATGTCGTCTGGTGCGTCATCGTCGTCTAGATCAACGCTCAGAATAATTCGCTCCGCGAGTTGCGCTTGGAACGCCTTATTTTCTTCCTCCAGTCGCTCTGCCCGTGTTTTGGTTTGCTTGAGTTCCATCTCCATTTGGCTGTGTCGCATGGCGTACTCTCGTGAAATCATTTCTGTCTGTTGCTGGACCATGTCGAGCTCGTTCTTAAGACGGTCGATCGTCTTGTCTTTATTGCCACTGCTTGTACTGGGTGAGGAGTCTGCTCTAAAACTAGACCCCACAGTAAAAAGGCTAACAGCGCTCATTATTGAACTATCTCGTTCATGCCCTAGTCTCTTTGGCGGCGGTGTTAAATGAACTGCTGGCACACTAGCTGGCATATTTGGAGCCAGCGAAGTTAGCAGCGTTGCCTCATGCAATTGTTGTTCCTCTAATGAGTGTTTCAGCTGCGAAACATCAGCCTTCAGTTGTGCGATTGTTTGATTTGATGTAGCGTCTTTGCTGAGCCATTCTTCTCGTTCTAATTTCGCATTCATATTAATGACCTGTTCTTGGCTCAGCTCGTTTTCAAGCGTATGGTTGGCCTTGCGCAGATCTGTGATTTGGCTCTCTAACGTGCCCACCTGCTTGGCGAGGTCAACCACATCTTCCTCTAGTTGGGCTTGAAGTTGTTTTGACGACTCTAGCTTTTTGCGATACTCCTGCAGCTGTCGATGTAGAGACTGGTTTTCCGTTTGCTCCAAGTCGAGCTCTTGCCGTAGTTTGTCATAGGCGGAGGAAGAGTTGAATGCTGGGAGGGCGGAGGGGTAATTGTTGGCGTTCCCAATGGGAGAGAGGTTGATCGCAGAGACTAGATCCGAGTCTGATAACGTCGAGGATGACGAGTTATGGTATGCGTGTCGTGGCCGACTGGTGGCAGATGCTCTTGGAGAACGAAGCATAGCCGGCGGTAAGGGAGGCATGGGCTTGTTTGTGTCCATATCGGTATTATTAGAGTCAGTATTAAGATTAAGGGGCGTCGCGGTGTCTGAGGAGGATAAACTTGTGGATGTGGCTACTGTGAACAGAGATGCAGAGGACGAAAAAAACGACGGATAGGATGTAGAAGATGAGGACGAATGGCTCATGATGGAGTATGTGGAGGAGAGAATCAGCAACTGTGAAGCTGCATGTTAAGAGGTTCGTCAGGGATTGGGTGTTGATTTAGGTTGTTGAGAAGGATGCGAGAGCGACGAACCAGACTAGTTTGATTACAGGAATGCTGCAGAGATTAAGTAGCGCCTGTTGTAATGATGCGAAGTAAGAAAAGCTGTTGGCGTGAGAGGTGGTGGGCAGTTACGTGAGGCGGTGGTGGAGTTGAGCAGTGACGTTGAAGTGTAGCTGGTGCGAGGTGGAACAGCAGCTGGTGGTTGATATGCTCAGCAGAGACGTCAACTGGTCGTCGTGGAGCCATGCGCACACGCGTCTTCTTCTTCCTCTTCCTCAAGTTCGAAATAAGGAGATGGCTGAGTCAGCAGGAGATAAGCGCTCCCCCATAAAACGTAATGTTCCTAAACGGGACCCATGCAGCATTATTACCACAGTGACATGCAAGCTCATGCACGGCTACAAAAATAGAGTTGTTAATCTATCATGATTATGTAAAGTTAATTGGTAATCATTGTGTCATGCAATGTGACTGCGTATTTCTTATTTGAGATGAAAGGCGTGAATATGTCAGCCCGCTATGACAATTAAATACCATGACACATCCCTCTCGATATGGTGACTAAGCTTACTCTTGATGACGGCTACCGTGGTGCTCTCTACCTCGATCTCGGCGTAGCTCTACCACAGTCCGGCGTGCCGTTTTTTTTCCTCCTGTTTGCTTACTCTCAATTTTGTCAGTATTTTTTTTTTCAAGGGTAACTTCCTTCTCTCATTTGAGTTCCATCCCATCGACATCACACACATATCCACAATGGTCAAGGTTTCTAAAGGTACGTAGCTTTTATTCGTTAATGGCGTCTTCTCTGCAATATTCCGACGCGCGACAGATGCTACAGAACAGTATATCTTTGAATTGCAGCTCAAGCTCTGCCCGATTTTATACATGGTGAACATTCAATCTAACACTTTTTGCAGACGTCTCTAGCTCTCGCAGCAAGTCCCGCAAGGCCCACTTCACTGCCTCCTCTTCGGAGAGACGCATCATCATGTCTGCTCCTCTTTCCGCTGCTCTGAGACAGGAGTTTGGCGTTCGATCTCTCCCCATCCGCAAGGAGGACGAGGTCCAAATTGTCCGTGGTTCCTACAAGGGCCGTGAGGGCAAGATTGGCCAGGTCTACAGACTCAAGTATGCCGTTCAGGTCGAGAAGGTCGTCAAGGAGAAGTCCAGCGGTGCCTCCGTTCCCATCAACATCCACCCCTCCAATGTCGTCATCACCAAGCTGAAGCTCGATGACGACCGCAAGGCTTTGATCGCCAAGAAGTCCGGCTCCAAGGCCGAGTAAAAATGTCATGATGTATCCGGTTAAGATGCCGTGTGATATTTAATTCAGTTTGATGTGTTGTGAAAAGTTGTTGTACAGGAGATCAGAAGGAGTATGTGTACATGAGTGATTTAATATGATAGGTGTGTGCATTATGAGCTCAATACTGTAAATCTGGACTATGAATGGCGTAGGTTGGAGATCAAATGAACGTACGAAACTGGAGCCTTTTGTTGAAGGGTCAGTAATTGTAATGCAGTTTATCGCTGGCGGTTAATGATCAGTTCCTCGTACTACCAACAGCATTGTACTGAAATGGCTGCGTAGCAGCTTTGAGAAGGTACAGTCCTTCTCAATCCATGTAGCTTCACCTTGGTGCTCCTTGTAGATAGTCTAGCACACTACGCTGGCTGTTTGGACGGCGGTGAGTTTGCTGGGAAGTCCTAACCCACAGCTTGGTGATATCGCTAACGGCTGAGGAATTCAAAAAGCCCCAAAGAGTCAAAAAGTTACTGCTTCACAACCTGTGCAATCAGTCATCGATCTCTCGCCACTAACCTCATAGTACCCAGATACTCTGCTAGACCCTTTTAACCCCTTCCTCTGCCCCTGGCTCTCTTCTTCTCCCATGCCACATAGAACACCACACGCCCCTCAGAATGCCCGGAGTATATAACGCTATCAGCGATGAGCCAGACACTGACGACGACCTGGTCATTGACCTCCAGTCTCGGACGGTTCCGAATGAGCTCAATGATTTAAAACAAGCTAAACAGCTCAATAATACCCCTAGCGAGCTATCTCTTACAAGTTTACACCAACCCGAAGCAAGTGCCGACATCCACAAGAAGCTCCACAGCCCGCTGCACTGGCACAAATCTCCAAGCCCAGCATTCACAACTAAGCAGCGACAAGCACGCCGAAGGTCCAGTCTTTGTATATCAGAGTCTGCCACAGAGACCACAGAAGACGCACTTACGCAGGAGAGCATCAAGGAAGACCAGCTTCTGAAGGAAAACACCAGGTACAACAGATCCGGCTCTCCTACTCGCTCGAGAATGTCCAAGCCCTCTCTTGGTAGGCCCGCATTCCAAATTTGCTCTGAATGTCGTGATCATATTCTCAACACTAGTCCGCTAGGACCTCCCTTACACACATCTCCACACCAGCCGGCGTTCATGCACCGACGCCGCAGCTCGTATGACACCACCCACCTCGTTGGCTCCTATGAGGAGAGCCTTCTTTCGGGTCGCATGTCTGCTCCCAGCAGCCAACCAGTGCCGTTTCACATCAAACTCGGTGCTCTCGGATCGGGCAAAAACTGCCCTGCAAAACTCAAGTTCCCAAAACACCTGTCGACGCAGTTTGATGCGGTATTTTATGATCACGATCTTCATGAAACTGGAACGCATGGCCGTGGTAGTCCTTACGTTGGAGTCATAGACCTCGAGCATCACTACAAAACCACCCGTGACCAAAGCAAAGCACATAAGTTCCCTGGATATCGCATACCCCGCAAGGGCCAGATCCAATTAATCATCAGCAACCTCCAAAAAACAGCGGTCAAGCTGTTCCTGGTCCCGTATGACATGTCGAATTTGAAGCCTGCACAAAAGACGTTCATCAGACAAAAGGTATATGTCCAGGAAGGGAGTGGCAAGACCTTGTTCCAAGCTGTCCATTTTCAAGTCGCATCACCGGCAAAAGGGCGGTACTACCTGTACGGCGACCTTAGACTAGTGTTTCAAAATAGGGCAAGCACCGCTGATGCTTCAAGTTTGGTATCCTCCCCAGTCCTGCCGGCTATGTTGAATGCTGCGCCAACGAATGGCTCGGGCACCTATTTGGGCATTTCCCGGAATAGAGACCGGCTCAAGGTCGAGACAGTGTCGGGCGGCTATAGCAACTTTAAAGTCGGATCCATGTACTCGCCAACCCTCAAAACAATAGACCGGTTTGAAGGCTCTGTGCCTGTCTTGCAACACCCTACGCCTACAAGCACGCCCAACAGCAGTGACGAATCTACATGTGCACGCTGCCAGAGTCCTATTTCCGCTACGCCAGCAGTCACAGACGCTGCTGCACCATCATCTGATTCTCCGACCCTTACCTCTGACACGGTCAATTCTGCCTCGGGAGTTATTTTCCAGAGCCGCGAAGAACTCAAAGCGCAAATGCTGACTGATTTAAAAGCCTATTCGCTTGATTCGGATAGAGTCTAGAGACGTCATGATATTCTTCTTGTTCATATGTACAGGAACAAACACACGAGTGTTCTGCTAGCTATATTTATTTTAATTTTAATGATTTGCTTATGAATTTGATATAATGTTCATTTTAGAATAATCAGCCAGGCTTGATTTAAAGTAGAAGTTCATAAGTGTAATGGGAGACTAGTTACACCCTAATTACAGGGATCGTCATCTGTGGCCTTTCCCAATCCTTCCACACTTTGGAATGCGAGTGAGTAAAAAAAACATTGGTCACCTACATTGTATACACTCTTTTGAGATGTCCACTCGACTTATTATAACCCTCATTCTCATAAAACCAAGTTGTGTATTTTAGCTGGTGCGAAGGTTGAATTAGAAACTGCAAGATGTTCTCTCCAGATTGTGTTTCAAAATAAGCCACCCTACATTTGGCAAACACATTCTGAATTGGAAACCCAAAAGGTGGTAACACCTCATTAGAGAAAGAAGGATTTGATGCTATTAGGGTGGACACCGGTTGTGCGATTAACTTGTTTCAGCATTCACATAAGGCACCCACATGAGGAGTTAAATTTGGCACAAACAACTTTCAGAAATCTTTTTTTTAGAATTGCTAATAATACTTTATAAAGATAGACAAGGTAGTGATGAAGGAATAAATAAACAGATACAATAAAAAGAGCTTTGCGACTGACAGGCAAAAAAGGGTTTCATGAGAAAACTCGACTAGTAACGCTGGCGAAACGGTGTTGCCCAGCAAGTTTGTCGTTCACAAGCTAGCTTCGATGCTCGCATCAAGCACAACCACCGCTGCATTTGCAGGCTCCGGAGTCGCAAGCACAGCCAGAGGCGCAAGTGCACGAGCTGCAAAAGCAGCTGGGGTTATTGTTTTGATTCACGGGGGAGTGGCTGTTGCAGCAAGAGGAAGAGGACTGCGAGCCGCAGGAACAGGTGGTGCAGACGCAAGCTGAGGAAGAGGTTGAGCAAGAGCAGGCCATTTTGAAAATGTGTAGAGATGGTTTGTGTTTGAGATTGGTAGAGTTGTTGTTTTGGGGTAAACTGGAAGCTTAGGATGGTTGGTTTGTGGGGAGTCTTTTTTTTTGTGTGTGTGTGGAGATAGATCTCATTAGCAAGTGGAATCGGCCTTCTTTTATATTTCAAAACGCGTCTTTTTAGCCCGCATGGCAAGTTTTAATTCTAGTTCTAAAAGGGTTCCATTACAAATAGAAAACGAGCCATCGACTGTGAGACTTGGCGAGTTGCGCTTTTTGTGCGAGAGTGGACAACCGACGTGGCGGAGGGCCCCCCTTGCGCGTTTTGTGCGATCCAGTCGTTGTCGTCGAAGGTTCAAATTGGGCATGAATCAGCCGTGCCTTGCTTTGCTTGGCGTGGGGCGAAAACAGCGCACGCCCTTGAAAAAATGGCCACCAACTACTGCAGGGCGAATGTCGCGCTTCACCAAAAGCTCAAAATAACCAGAGACGTTGCCATACGTGCGACCGAACAAGGAAGAAGGCGCGTCAGCAGACTGTGCACATGTTGGTGACGTTTGAGCTTTTTGTGCCCTTCAATGTTTCCCCATTTAGCCCCCGCCACCCACGCTGCGATGTTTTTGCGCCACTCGTTAGTAGTGATCCATGTGCGGCTGAGATGTCGCAAAATCAACTCAGGGTCCGACTCGCAAACTTTGAAAAATGCTGAGAACGTTGAACATCTCGTCTACAAACACAAAATGGAAGCTTCTTGAATGCTCATCCATTCTCTTCCAGCAAATATAAAAGGGATCCTGAATCCCTGGTTTATAATATATTTTTTTCAATACATCAATCCATTTTCTTCAAATCAAACTATCTCAAGCTTGAAATATCACTACACCCCGTACCAACAACAACGCCAACAAATCCAAACATGTCCTGCTGCTGCTCTTCAAACACCTCTTCCACTTCCACCAAGGGCTCTTCCTGCTGCGGATCCACGGGATCCTGTGCCTGTAACAAGAACTGCTCACGGCTCACTTTGAACAAGGCTGGCCCAAGCTGCGCTTGCTCGTCTTGCACCTGCAGTGACTGCCAATGCAAGTCCAGCTGCCAGTGCTAAAGCCCTATGAATAGCTTGGCAATGAAAATTTGCTGGCTAGGATCTGCTTGAACAAACAGCAACTCACAAGTTTCAGTAAAACTCAAGTCCTTTTTTTTTTGATTCTTGGATCCTTGTGAGCAGATTTTGCGTCAGAGAAATGCATTTAGCTTCTCTTTGTTATTGTTAATATTATTTATTATAACTCTTGTATCAAATATTATTTATTTTACTTTTAATTCGAGCACTTGTAGCAAGTTGACAGTAATCAAAAGCACTCAAAATTTGTTCTTTTTTGCAACAGAAAAAGCGTAAGAAAATAAATACGTAATAATACATTTTGATAATACACTTTCAAGCTTCTGTACCTCGATCATTTTCATTATCATGACTTTTTTTTGTTTTTGTTTAGTGTGTTCATACAAAAAAATAGAGTACAGTGCTAATATAGGTTCAGTGTAGTCATCTCACTCCCCATCGCACTACTTGACTCCGGTATACAATTTTGTCTCCTTGGTTTGTTGCTGCTAAATAAACTTCTATTCAGGTATTTGTAATTCTATCCATCTATCTCTGATTAAAGCCTCTCTTTCTCTACTGAGGCCACATATAGTAATGCCATGTGCAAGTATTGCGATACAAAATGTTTGTGAAAAAGTTCTTGTTCAGATTAATCAATTATGTGCGAGAAGCAACGCCTTGACAGCTCGCTGCCATGTTTTTCTTTTTACAAATTGCCGTGATGTACAGTACATGAATCCAAAATTAGAGTATAAGATCAAATCAATACATGTAGCATTGGTTTTGTAACGTCCAGGCTCTATTTGTTATCGTTAGCGAAAGACAATTGCCGTTTTTAGTTTTTATTCAGAAAGAAAATGTCAAAAATGTCTGTTGTTGTTCTGTTGTGTGTCAGTTCTTTTTTTTTTAACGCCTACTGCCGTTAACGGCTTCATAAGAAGGCGGAGGCGCGTCGTCGTCGCGCTCAGAGTAAGCATCATATTCAGTTGCAAAATCGCCGCCATTGGGCTCCGGCGACGGCGGCGACCGCGTAACGGGTCTGCGGCGAACACCGCCATTCTCGCGTACAGGCTCGCTGGGGCTCGCAAAAGAGTTGTTGTTGTTGTTGTTAATGCTATTACTGTCGGCACGGAAAGGGTCTTGTGGAGTGGATAGAACGCCGTTTTGGGGTCGCTTCTCAGTACTGCCGTTTGTGCTCGGAGAGCTCATGCGTGGGCCATTGGCATACTCTGCGCCAACAATGCCGTTGCTGAATGGCTCAGTCGGCATCCGGACGCGCTCGGGTCTTGTAGCGGGCGCCGCTGCGCCTTTTGACTCTATCGCCAACGAAACGGTTCTTGGAATCTCGGGCATCCGGATGGGTCCCTCATCCTCATCGCCATCGTCCCAGTCAAGGGGGAGCGAGCCCGCTGGCGGCACGGCGGAGGACGAACGCGTGTAGGGATCTTGGGGATGCCGCCGGGCACCTGTCATGATTCGTGGCATGTTATGGCGAGCTTCCTGGTGAGACGGCACGGGGATAGGGCCGAGCGGGAGATTGGAATTGGCCCGGTTAGGCAAGGGAGGAGGCGCGTTGTACGGCGTCTCGTTCAATAAGGGATATGACATGGAGCGAGGTTTGAGAGGTTTTGGAGGATCCGCATTGAACTGTGGCTCACCAGACCTAAGTGGTTCATTCCTAGCAAAGTTTGGCGCTGGTCCAGCTTGGGGCATTTGACCCTGTTCAGAGTGTTGGCTTGTAGCGCGCCTAGCGGCTGGTACAATTTTGACAGGGGTCATTAACGTGATGGGCTCGGCTTTACCATCCGGAGCACCCAGAAACCCGACTGATACTTCCATTGTATATCCGCGACGGATATTACACATGGAAAACGACGGCGCAAGGTCTGCTGGTATCACAGCTTCGCCGAAAAGCGAGAGTGGAATCTCATTAGTCCAAATATTATCGGGTCCTTGCCGCGAGAGGGTGCCTTTGGACCAGTCAAGAATATGCCCGATTTCTTTAGAGTCAAGCATAGGCACCCAGTGGGATGTCGAATGCTCCTTGTTTTGTGCGCGCAGGTCGCTGGTTGCTTGGAGTCTAATCGAGACTGAGTTTATCATGACTTTACAATTGAAATCGGTCGATTCAGAAGAGTGAGTGCGCACTACCGCCAGCAGCTTGATCGGAGGGGCACTTCCTACCGAGAACGTGGCATTAGAAGCGTAGCGCATTTCGAAGGTAAGGTTTAATGGCTTAGTGACCATCTTCTGCTTAGTTCGAAAAAACAGGAATTTCTTCTTCTTCTTTTTCAAATTACCTCTATCCGATGTCCATGGCGGGGGCCAATCTTTATCGACCAGGAGTTGGTGATTTTTGCGCACATACACGTCTGTAACGCTCGCCCCCAGGTCTTGCGTGCTCGGTGAAATTGTAAGTGGCTGGTAAACCCTCAATTTTTTCTTGAACGCCGAGGGACGGCTGAGCGAAGCTTTTAAAAAGTACTTGATGCTGGCCGTTTTCTCCATGTCACTCAAAGACGGCGGAAGCCCGCCGAGGCTATGGGTCACACCCCCAGCCGAGGGCTTTACCTTGTGCCCAATGTCCATGCGATCAAAGGACAAGGAGGTTGGGTTGGAAACAAGGTCGCAGGCCACGTCTAGAGGGATTTGGATCTCGAACGGAAACTGATGCTCACCAGCCGAAAACAGATATTGCTGCACACCCGGCCTTTCTGCCTCCGCATGCGTTATGGTGAAGACCTTGTATAGGAAGCGATGGATCTCGAAAGCAAACTTTTTCGATTTTGGAGGCTTCTTGTCCTTTTTTTTGGATGCTTTGGAATCTGACGAAGCGGGCTGATCGGGCGGTTGCTGAGATTGGGAATGTGGGAGCGTCTGCTCGGTGCCCTTGTCGTCATCAGTGGGCTTGAGTGGGAGTGGTACTTTTGTTCTTGATATTCCTAAATTGTTAGACGCGAGCTTCAATCAGGGGGCCAATACTCACCTTCCAGTTTTATTTGGAACGACCTAAAATGTTCCGGGCTCGTCAGTTGAAGGTGCAAAAGCCCCTTCAGAGTATCGCCTGGCCACAGGCTTGCTCCCTCATCAAACACTATCCTGTTAGTGGCATAGCTTTACTACCATGAGAACTACTTACGCTCAATCCTTGCCGTCATCACTGTGAATCCTTAAAGAACGAAAGAGAAATGAAGATAGACGTTAAGTTTTTCATTCGTTATAAATTTGGTTCCATATTTATTTTCATATGCCTTACGTCAGGTGTGTGCCTATACTAGCGCCAGCCGCGCGCTTTACTTGAGTTTTCCACCCAACTGCTTATACGAGCCATCTTCCCCCCAACCTGAGCTCAAAGTTCTTTAAACCATTGGCTTGCCAGGGAAAAAAAAGGTCTTGCCATAATACACCATGTTGAACCCTGCTAAGGCTGCAAGAACAGCCGGGCCGGGTCTCATTTGAGTCACGGCCGCGCGGCCATTAACCAACAAGTACAATGCGCTCCACGCTATCGCCAGTTAGCACTTCCACTAGCCATTGCCTTGATTTCAACATACCAGAAACAAATCCAGAGCCATTAATCTGATCTCCATCATATATCATGTATCCTGTGGGTTGTTAGCTTTTTAAAATTTCATTTCTTTATTGGCTTTTTCATAACTCACCACCAAGGGCAGACGCCAGGCCAAATCCTGCAATGCTGCCTTTTGCTGGGCGGTATCCCTTTTTTGAGGCAGCCTTCGGGAAGGTCGCAGCCACTGCGGTGTTAGCAATTGGATTATTATTACCACATCGAAAGACATACAGCCAGTCGTGAATGCCCATGCAGGGAGTGGTGTTTCGGCGGCAGCAGTTAGCTGCGCCCATATTGATTTGCCCTTCGCCTTGACTTCAGTGGCAGAAGGTGGTGTTGGTAGTTCGCTCATTGTAGGATTTGCTTTTGAAAAGTAATTAATTGACCTGACTTAGGAAGAGAGAGTGAGAGTTCGCAATGAAACATGAATTCCATTGAAGCCTTTCAAGTTCCAAGTAAAGCGTTAGGGTCCATCGCGGTCTGAATGTCCATACTTCAGAAAACCCTAACCTACACGCCCAACACGCCTGTTATGACCGAGACTGTGAATATGCCTTTAGTGTCTATATCGTCACCGAAAAGAGGATCGAATGGCTACATAAAGGGAATGGCCCTACCATGTGAAATAGCCAAAAATCCTCAAGTGCTTGCAGTGCACCTGAAATTACATGTAACTTGGTGCTCAACCAACCACCGTCAAATGCCTATCACTTCCATGTAGATATCCTGCTTCAGTCCATCGTAGTTGCTTATACTTGACAACTCCGGAATTGGCAGCGGGCACAAAGCAAAGTGCCGTAGCGCCCTTTATACAGCTGGGCTTCACTTCAATTCCGAAGAGAACGCATTTTATCTACTGAAAATGGCTGTCATCTACTGGGCAGTGCGGGCCAAACTTCACGAATCCCTCCCGACTGCTTACTTGCAACAACGGTTCAAGGAACCCGACCTGGATCTGCTATATGTGGATGTTGTAAATTCTGCTCGACTTGTTCTGACTCTCGAGGCAAGATGTGTAGCGTACCAGGTTCACTCCTTGAACCCTGTACCCTCCATTCCTGAGATTACCCTCCTGAAGGGCCTTACCCGGCCCTAGGCGTGTATAAATATCCATCCTCTCAGGACCTTCTGGTTCTGTAGGGCCTCGCTCCCTGAGGCCCTCCGCCTCCTGTTCTCTCATGATTAGCCCAACTGCCAAACATATCGGTAA
>JAJMAG010000037.1:0-14937 GCA_030564905.1 Geotrichum fermentans | reverse complement strand
AGATGCAATCTGGTTAGGCCGGTGCCATAGCAACCATTGTTGACAAACAATGGGGTACTAAGACAGTGATAAGACAGATGTCCCGAGCTTAGAAAATACTTTGCAATGAGCGCTAATTGCACAGTGTATGATTGAAGCACTGGAAGTCGAAACAAGTCTTATAACTACTATAGCAATTAATTTTCTTACAGTAGTATTTAGCCTCATAAACATGATACAATTTGGGTTCAAGTTTGTTGGGGAAATTGCCGTATGAGAATCTTGCGCCTTACTCTATAGCACGATGTATCAGCAACGAGACTTGGCGATGTAGAAGACCGCAAGTAGCAGAACTTACGCTCTAAATATCTCTTACAGTCATGGTATTGTTACATTCAATGAACTTGAAGTTCGTCGGAACTGAGGACCGTGTTCAAATGTTAGTCTAAGACATTAAGTGAACACTTATAACAATTAGTGGTAGTATAGAGATTCATGATTGAACTTCATTCATGATTGAACTTCAAAAGTTGCCAACACCTGTGCGGTTTCTACTTACTGAATCTAAGGAACGCTGGAACATAGTGCTATTTAGCCCATACCTTAAGCGCCCTAATGAAGCCGTAATTCAAGCGTGCAGAAACTCGATGTCGGCCTCGAGTATAGCAAAAAAAAAACTGCAATTGGCAATTCCGCGCCGATGCCAGATCTCGAGAAATAAAAGGACATTAATAAGCAGGTAGTAGTACTAAAAGTATTTGAAGCCAAACCAGTCGCACGGACCTAGGGGTGCTTGACGTGATAAAGTTGTGCATATGCAGTTGGCTTTGTTCTGAGTTGTGAGTATACGCGTGAGCAACAATTGAGCTCGCACTTGAAGTTCCATGTTCCAAACGGCTGTCTTGCATGACGGGGTTAACTGATACTAGTAGTACGTGTAGTAGATATCGTGATGAGAATTTGGTGTGACGTCAATGTTTCGTCATTTGAGGAGCTTCACGGCGTTGACCCTGAGAACTTGGACTCTCAGTTGAGGAGTGAAAGACTCAAATTTCAGGTACTGAAAGAGTTTTGGCTCGAGACTTTCATGATTGCTCAAACACATTTAACTTTGTAAGCTGGACCAAGAATCAGTTTTAGGAACTTGATACGCCATTAAGCGCAAGCTTCAACCCCGGGGCCCATAAACAGCTAGAGCTCAACACTTCAATGTTATACGAAGTTATTCTCTCAGCGACATAGTAGCCCAGTACTAGAGCAGCTGCTACGGAAGTCACGGAAATTCGCTGTTCTCAAGAGCAACCCCCCGAGAGCTGGTCTGAGTGTCGCAACCTTACTGTTTTAAAAGCCCATGATTTTTGATTTGAAGTGGCTGGCTGCTAACGTCTATAGAGTACGTAAACCGCAGTTGACATATAACAAATAATAATAATAAAACTCGCGTACTACATATGCACACCTGTGCTGAAACTTTGCGCGTGCATTTTTTCAGCGCCAAAATCCATTGCAAGGTTCAGCTGCGTTTCCTTCATGTAATACTAGCTACGCGTTTTTCGCTAGCGCTGGCATGGCCGGCGGATCGACGTCTTGAAATTAAACGTCTCATGCAGTACTAAATTTTTTAGTTGACGTATATATTATGAAAACTAAATTATTTTCATTTGATCAAGTGCAACAAAACAAGGTTCATAGTACTTTGCGAGTATCTTTGTTGCTATTAGTATACTACAAAAAATGGGCTTGGTGAGTCGGAAGATAGCGCAACGGAGTTTAAAGACTGCAAAGTATGTCACTGGCAAGTATGGCAACGTAAGAGGGTGCAAGAGTGCTTAGCAATTGGTTTACTATACTACTAGTATGTCATCCATTGTGAGCCATGACATTCGGTACATGGACTCGAGTTTATTAATCATTGAAAGAGGGCACGTGCGGGGGGCCGCGGGGACGTCATGTTGGCGTTTTGTTTTGACATATGTAATATGAGCAGCAGCTCTAGGCTTACCGTACCCACTAATATTAAAGTCACAGAGCTTTAATGTTGCGTTAGTAGTAACTGATGATGGATCCTACTAACGTCATAGAGAGGTACAGTAGGGGGGATACGACATGTCAGATTCCAAGGTCGAGCGTTCAAAGTTAATTACATGAGCCGCTAGTACTAGTAGAGAATAGTAGTGCTAAGGTTTGTCATCAACATGACAACTATATACATGTATGTGCTATATATGGAGCAGTTCTTTGACTGTTACGCATGTTGCTCTTGCAGAAAGGCCTGTCGAACATTGGAAGACACACTGGCAGAATCAATGATGATGATGATGTCGCTGGGTGAATATATGGCTTCGTTTCTTTTCTCGGCTATTAGCGTTTGACAGATGCGTGACGTCACCACACGGCTGTCCCAACGGCGTGCGGCCCACCAACGGCTTTTTGCATATGTAACGTCAAGAGAGAACTGTGACTCGCTGCTTCGGACACGGTGGGAACAGTGGCACCTTCGCTGTTCCGACGACGCGCTGGGGAGAAACAAGCCACCGCATCGTGAACAAGGGGGGCGCCAGAAAGAACACTATTATCGCTGCAGAGAACCCAAAGGCCAGCATTCGTAGACGTTATTCGAAGGTTTGTTTAGAACATTAGAACGCAGCGTGACGATCAGTCATTGGAGCGTTGGAGCGTTTGAGATCCGTGATCATCGGTGCACGCAGAGCGTGTGTGTCTCAATGCGCGCAACTTATCCGAGAGCAACGTCTGGACGTCACCAACGTTTGAAGTTTGGGAAATCTGCCAACGTCGCACCAGCGAACAGTACTCGCTGGGAGGCGGACGCGTTATTGCGATCGTCCCAGGCCCGTGCTGAGCGCTAGCAAAATGCGATTCACGCAGCAGGCGTTTCTTTTGGCAGACTGTTACTTCGCTTTCGCTTGTATACTGCGTTATCCGCAGCTGCTTCCTCGGGGGCCAAACAGATTTGCTTTTTTCCCAAGTTTATTCCGCGTCAATGACATGTGGACAGTGTTTGTGTCTCCACTGCTCGTGGTCTTCGGACTGCGCGCAAATTAAAAAATCTATTTAAACTTGAGTTACTGCTCATCTTGGACGCATATTTCCTGCCTTTTCCCTCATTCTATCCACAAATAAGCTCACTCATCTCACATTTGCATATACACACTCCACCATGACGTTCGAACCATTTCCAGTCAGCGCGAACATTGCCACATATTCCGAGGAACAAATTCCCTTTAGAGTGCCCGCTGATATGGGGTACACGGATGGCGAGGCCATGGGAAACATGGACCCAATTGAACCACCTCCAGTGTTCACTCAAAAGCCGTCAGCTATGAAGAAATCCCATGAACCTAAACAGAAGCGCGTTAGCTTTGACAAACCCAGATCCTCGTCTCACGGAGAGACATTTAAGAATATCGCAGGCGCTTTGAACCCGTTTAAGCGCAGCCATCGCGAGCAGCTTGCAGAGTTCTCGTTACCACCCCGCGCCTCTTCAGATACCGGCCGCACTCGCCCTGACATGTCCAAATACGGGCTTGAAGTCTCCGAGAACGCCATTGCCAGCGACGATGACATTATGGCAAACTTTGGCTTTGGCAATTTCCCGAATAATCTGTCCCCAGCCGCTGTCAATCCAAATGAAATCGACAACTATATTCTGTACTCGACAAGCGGCTTGTCGTACGGAGTCGCAGACGCTCAACCACAACCCTTGTATCGCCAGTCCCATCAATCGCACCAGCACCCCTACGCGTATCAATATCAGAGCCAACCAGTATCTCGAGCGAATTCCCACCGCCGACACCAACAGACCCAACAGGGCCCTCCTCCGGCATACTCCACCGTGACTCAGGCCCACGCAAGACCACACTATGAACAACCCGCCGCCCGCGCAATCCGCAAGAAACCCGCCTTTAATCCAGTTGAAATGCTCAACTTTTTGAAAGCCCCCGTGTTGGCGGTTGACAAGCCTGAAGCACGCATCTTTGTCATCGTGCTGGAAGCTGTCGTTCTTCTCATGGCGTTCAACTGGCTGGTTGCCATATTTGACAATGGAGTTCCCACCCTTATAGGACTGGGCTTAGGCGCGGTGTACTTGAATAGCATCTATCAAAGGTCTCTACTGCAGAACCCTCCTGGTCAGTCTAGCTCAAGCCGCCTGTCCTCGTACAAGTAAAGAAAGTCTTGTTGTGCTTTCTCCCAACCATGCATGCCCAGCTCTTGGCCCCTCCATTCTATTTATCTTTTTTCCCCTTGATTCTTGATTCTTGATTGTACTCCTAGAATCTTTTATGGGTTTTTATTACTATTATTATTATTATTATTGTTTGAGGAGCTAAAAGTGATAACTTCTATCCTTTTACTCCTTATACCTATTTATTTTGTTTTTCACACACTCTCAGCGTAACTGCTACGCTCCTTTGTTTTGAATTTTTTTGTCTGTTGTATTATTATTTTCTTAGAAACACTCTTGTATTTTGCTTTCAATCAAAATCAAAACATGGAAACGCTAATGACAATTGAAAAGCACTCTTCTTGCTATGCATAGTCAATCCTCTCAGGCTTTTATGATTCAATTTTCCTGGACCGCACCTCTAGTGACATTGTAAATAGAAACATCACTTCAATCTCGATGAAACTAGTACTTTACATATTTAAGCTAAGCATGTCAAATTTGTAGGTTATCTCAACTGAAAAAATACTTCATTGCATGCACATGTGCATATCTTGATAACTCAGAGCATACAAATATCCTCCTAGCAGTAGGCTTCAGCTCAATCCGTGAAATCTCATGCTATATATCAGTACTGTGGAAATTGCTTTGCGCTGGAGCTAGCGCTAGCTCAGGAGTTCAAATGACGGAATGCAAATGGCGTTGATGAGTACTACGTAAGTGGCTTGTATTCTGGACTTATGGCTACTAGTAGTACGTAGATTGCGAGCTATAAATATTTCAAGCTATAAATAGGAAAAAAAAAAAACTAAAAAAAAAAAACAACTAAGAAAAAAGACTAAAAAATATAGACTAAAAATTTAAAAAATCTAAAAAAAAAATTACTTTAAATTATTTGCTTTCAACTCAGTTACTTTTGTTATGTAATTTGAAAGTAAATGGTGTTTGTGGGTTTGATTGATTAACTGCAAAGCTCCAAAAAAAAAAAAAAAAGACTCAAATAAACAAGTTCTATTCTTACTCTCACGAATTACCATAAATTTCTCTTTTCAAAAAGTTGCGTCAGTGGTTTAGCGGTAAAATTCGACGTTGCCATCGTCGAGCCCCCGGTTCGACTCCGGGCTGACGCATTCAATATTTTTTTGTTTTCTTTGCGATTTTTTTGGTCGTTCATGGCTCTGTTGCTTCTACAAAAAAATGATTTTATTCTACTTAGTATATATTCTTAATAGGAGAAAATCTGGGTTTGGAGTACAAGCCAGATTGACAAGACTAAAATGAACTTTTCTCTCTGCCTTATGCAACAATTCCATGTATGGTGTAACGTACCAGCCCTTGGCCTCTTACATATGGGTTCAATAGGCAATTCGCATTAAAAGCCCTACTCATTTCATAGCAAAGAATTGGTCAATTTTGCTTCATCATTTTATTCTTCTTTACTTCACACTATATATTCATAAGCTCGTAATGTCATCCATGACATTTATTTTCTCTGGCCATAGGCCTTGGTAGCGTAGTCACCATTGATAACAATAATGTCCTGAGGGCGATAATCATATTTGCCAGACAAGTAGGACTCCAAAATGTCCTTAACACCATTGGCATATCTCTTCTGAGCATCCAAGCTGGTACCAGAGATGTGAGGAGTCATGGCGTTTCCTGCACCATATTTGTTGCGCATAGTACGCCAAGGGTGGTTCTTGGGGGCAGGCTGAGGGTACCAAACATCACCTCCGTAACCACGTAGCTGGCCAGATTCAAGAGCCTCAGCAATATCATCTTCAACACAAATGGCACCACGGGCAGTGTTCACGAGCCAAGCTCCCTTCTTCATCTTAGAGATGAGCTCCTTATTAAACAAGCCCTTGGTAGACTCATGAAGAGGTGCGTTGATGGTAACAATATCAGACTGCGCAAGCATTTCCTCCAGGTTCTCAACGCGACGGGCACCAATCTCCTTTTCAAGAGCAGGATCCAAAGGCTGGTAGTCGTAATACAAGAGCTCCTTAGGGTTGAAGGGCACGAGTCTCTGAAGCACGCGGGTGCCAATGCGGCCAACACCTACAGTGGAAATGACCTTGCCCTCGATATCATAGGAGTCCTTAGCAACGGCAGCAACGTCCCAATCGCCCTTAATAACTTGTTCGTGGGCGGGCACAAAGTTGCGAACCAAAACGAGCATAGTCATGACTACATGCTCGGCAACGGATTGCACATTGGATCCGGTAACTTCCAAAACAGCAATCTTGTGCTCGTTTGCTGCATTCAAATCAATGTGGTCAGAACCAACACCGGCAGTGATGCAAAGCTTCAGGTTCTTGGCTTTCTCAATGCGCTCACGGTTGATGTAGCCGGGGTGGAAAGGTGTGGTGATGACAATTTCAGCATCAACAATGTGCTTGTCAAGGTCAGAGTTGGCGCCTTCCTTGGAAGAAGAGGTGATGAGCTCGTGGCCCTGGCTTTCGAGCCAGGAGCGGATGCCAAGTTCATTCTCAATGCATCCCAAAAGGGCAGGTTCGTCCTCAGCGTGAGAACCGGCAGAGTAAAGAATAAGAAGAATCTTCATGGTTGTAGTGTTGTAATTGCAAGAGTGGTTGTTGAATTGGTAAGGAAGAGAAGGTTGTTTGATGAAAAAAAGGATTGATATTCGAAGAATTGACCGGCCTTTTATATATTTTCATTATTATGCTCAATGGCATGACACTGTGGGCGAAACACATTGGCCATGGGCTTTGGTGGCTCCTTCTCTCTACAAGAGGTTTTCCGTCACCCCGCATTTTTCAGCGTTGCGTGGGGAATATTTGGTTCTGTGAAATTAAAGTTGAGCCGCACGAGACCCGGCAATGAAGGAAACGGGCGCCAACTACGCGCATGTCAAACGCTTAGACGGAGATCGTGGCAACTGCTCTCTGCGGCTTAGGAGGCAAACGGTTGACGATTGCCATTGGAAGCTGAGGGACATTGTACCATCGCAAGCCATGTTAATATCGCACCGCGATCGACGATACACCTTTGAAATTCCCGGTCCACGCTGAACCCAAGAGGTGTGGGGAAGCTGGTCACCTGCTGGGCTGCGACCATCATTAATTGGTGGAGCGACAGTAGATTGAACCCTGGCTTCAAAGTACGTACTGCTACTTTAGCGTGTGTAATTTGCTTTCAAAAGTTCAAAGTTAGAGAAGTTCTTCAAAGACAACATTGGAGTACTACCACGAATAATCACTGAGAGATGCGGGGCCCAGGAAAACTCTCATTGAGGGCCGACCTTGGTAGTGGAAATTTACACCCGTACAGGAAAACATATCCATTGGTCCTCATGGAGAGTCTCGCACTTGTGAATGGAGCAGAATCACGTTGTTTTTCATTTCTCCGGTGTCTCATTAAGGCTTTGCACTCGGCACCGCCCTGAGTGGCCCCTGCCGGTACATGAGACGCGTTGAGTGGTATAATTCTTCCATTTCGATTACTAGATGTACTCGCACTGTTCCCATTTCTCTGCAAATCGGATAAGAAACTCTGTTTTTCATCCGCCCCTTGGTAGAACACGGAGCAGCAGCTTTGTCTCCCTCAGTTAATTTGTAATTGAGAACCATAGATGAGCGTAAATGCACTGTAATTGAGCAAAATCTTGTAGTCTAATGATGAGAACTAACATGCCCCCAAGCCCATAATCCTGGCAAGCATCTGCATGCCTACACGGAAGGATCAGAGTCGAGAGTTAATA
This sequence comes from Geotrichum fermentans, assembly GCA_030564905.1. Classification (NCBI taxonomy): domain Eukaryota; kingdom Fungi; phylum Ascomycota; class Dipodascomycetes; order Dipodascales; family Dipodascaceae; genus Geotrichum; species Geotrichum fermentans. Next base: position 7,051 of record JAJMAG010000037.1, on the reverse strand, counting down.
CTATCTACACGGAAGGAAAATTTGAAATTCTAGATGCTTCAAATGTTTGTTGGAATTCAGGCACATTTAAAATTTTGATTGATGTGTGTAACAAGAATATTAATCATAAATTCCAGTTGATACTAGTAGTGGGAATGTTGCTGTTTGCAATGCCAGTGGTTCACATTTAAGCGTGCATGCAGATAATAGAGTGAATTCATGCTCATCCATGGATGAACTAACCGAAAACTGTAAAGATTTGAATTATTTGATCAATAACAACTCAAACTTCATTATATTATCTTCTCCGTTGTATATGAAATTCAATATAGGCATTGAATACTTAAGACTTTGGTGATTCCAAATATTCCAACTCATACTCAACATTTAAAGAAACAATGCTTTATGCCTGCAGAGTGGTTACTAGATAAAGATTCGTACTTTGACATCGGAGTTCGACTATTGTGCGATTATACTCCATCTTGCTGCGCTCTTAGATGAAAACCTTACAAGTAATGGCTGTATTGACTTTGATACTATATACATGCTAATTCCATGGCTTATCGTCCAAGATTCAGCAAAAGGCTGTTGGAAGAACCAGCAGCACCACCAGAACCACCTGCCTGCTGGCCAGGTAAGTACGTGACATTAGAAGAGTTGGCAAGGATACCCGCAATATCCTTGGAGGCCTCAATACGGCGAATCATGAGGAGACCGTCACCAGCCTTTTCCAGAGCCTTAGAGATATGCTCTGCAGCCTCTGCTTCACCCTCAGCACGGATAACGGAAGCTTGACGTTCCTGCTCTGCCTTCTCAACAGTGAAACGGGCACGCTCAGCATCCTGTTGAGCAATCTGCTTCTGCTCAACAGCCTTGGTGAACTCCTTACCGAAAGCCAGGTGGGTGATGGATACATCTTCTAGTTCAATGTTGAATTCACTGGCACGCTTGCGAAGATCCTCACGAATACGCGCCGAAACAAGCTCTCTTTGAGTAATCAGTTCCGAGGCATCAAACTGAGCGACAATACTCTTTAGAACTTCGTTTCCAATCGATGGCAAAACACGTTCGTCGTAGTCAAGACCAAGGGCCTGATAGATACGGGGCAGATGAGTGATTTCGGGGCGGTGGAGAACTCTGAGGGTTAATGATACCATCTGGAGATCCTTTGAGCCAGTGTTGGTTGTGATATTGCGGGGTTTGGTTCGGACATCGAAAAGAACAGCCTTCTGGAGCCAAGGAACTAGGAAATGAGTACCCTCACCAATGACTTCCTGTTGGACACCGGAAATACGGTCAAAGATGACGGCACGAGTACCGCCCTTCACGTCATAGATGGAGTTCTGCGCGGCATACAAAAGCGCAGTGGGAATTACCAACCCTTCAATGGCTGTTAGCAATTGTCAATAGTTATCAATATCCACACGTACCGGTAATTGGGTTCCTAAAGATTGCAGACATGGTGATGTGATTGCTGTTGGTGGTGTTGTGAGTGGCAAACTTGGGGTGAAAAACTCGAGTTACTGAGCAAGATAATTCTGAAATATACCGGGCCGAATATTTCAGTATGACAAACCATATGCGATCCAAGCCTGAAGACGTGAATTGCACGAAACAGGAGTATATGAATAAGAGAACTTGTCAGAGTGATATATGCTTTAAGAGAAGCTATTTGGACTAGAGTATTTAAATCAAAATAAATAAAAGTAACGCTAATGCGAAGGGTTTAAAACTTGGATGTGTTAATAACGGTTACGTCGCTTGAGTGAGAACTCCAGCACTGGACTAAAGTATTCAAAACGAAAATGGAAGAAGTCCATCTGCCTTTCTGTCTTGAGATCTCGAGGCTATACATGCATAGTGACTTGCCTAGGCTAGCATTTACGAGAAATTTGCCTTGGTCTCTCCTTCGACGAAGCTATCTAAAAAACAGGGGTTAGGGTTTACACGCCATCTATTCCTTCGTTTCTTCCCAAATGTCGTAGCCATCATCAATAATCAACCAAGACTATGAAGACTGAACCCGCTCTCAAAAACGAAAGTGATGTTGCTTCTTCTGCGGCACCGTCAGGTACAAGCACCCCTATTAATGTGTCTACGACTTTGACGCCAAGTGTGATTCAAGTAGGCTGCAAGTGCTTCGTGGAAAAGGATGGCGAAAAGCGACTGGCAGAGATTCTGGGGACAAGGACGAGAAAAGGAGCGTTGGAATTTTATGTGCATTATCAAGAGTTTAACAAAGTGAGTTATTTATGGGCTGTTGAATGATCAAGCTAACAATGTAGCGTCTCGATGAATATGTCAGTCAAGACAGGCTCGATTTGACGATGCCTGTTGAGTGGCCAAAGCCAGACAAGCCCAAAAAGGCCGCCACTTCAAGTACGAAGGAGAAAGTTTCAAAGATTTCAAAAGCCAACGGTCAGATTGGTAAGCGTGGTCGAGCGAACAAGAAAGGTGGAGCATCGGCAGTTGCGACGGGCACCAACACACCAGAAGAAAGCGAAGGTGGAGATGTTATGGATCTTGATAATCTGAACGTGAATGGGTCAGCTGGTACTGAAAACTACGACCGTGGAGAGGAGATTGAAAAGCTTCGAACGTCAGGCTCTATGACTCAGTCATCGCACGAGGTAAGCCGAGTGAAAAACATCCAAAAAATTGTTATGGGAGCTCATGAAGTTGAGCCATGGTACTTCTCACCGTATCCTGTCGAGTTGACTGAAGAGGATGAAATCTATATTTGCGAATTCACGCTGTCATACTTTGGCTCGCGAAAACAGTTTGAGAGATTCAGAACTAAGAGCACGTTACGGCATCCGCCAGGCAACGAAATTTATCGTGACGAGCATGTTTCGTTTTTTGAAATTGATGGACGAAAGCAGCGGACTTGGTGTAGGAATCTCTGTCTGCTTTCCAAACTGTTTTTGGATCACAAAACACTCTACTATGATGTAGACCCCTTCTTGTTTTATTGCATGACTCGCCGCGATGAGATGGGCCATCATTTAGTGGGCTATTTTTCAAAAGAAAAAGAATCTGCTGAAGGTTACAACGTTGCTTGTATCCTGACACTTCCTCAATATCAGCGACATGGATATGGACGCGTTCTGATTGACTTTTCTTACAACTTGTCGAAAAAGGAAGGGAAATTAGGATCGCCTGAAAAGCCTCTTTCTGATTTGGGCCTCCTGTCATACCGCGCCTACTGGGCCGACACGATAGTTGAGCTGCTCATTGAAAGCGGAAAAGTTGAAACTACTATAGAAGACATATCGACAACAACTTCCATGACGACGACTGATATTTTACACACACTTCAAACCCTTAATATGCTGAAATACTACAAGGGCCAGCACATTATTTGTTTAACTGAAGTAATGGTCGAAAAGTATGAGGGACAAAAAAAGCGCAAGCGCAACAAAATCGATCCTCAGAAACTGCAGTGGAAGCCTCCAGTTTTCACGGCAGCTCAATTACGATTTGCCTGGTAATATTGAATATGTATTGTACTAATAGCCTATTTATTAACACTGATATTAATCAAATGGAATAATTCCTGTCACTTGGCGTAACCCCTGATGCTTATGCTCCATCTCATTTGCGGCGATCGCACTTGGCACTTTGATACCACAGCAGTCAGCCCAGTGGTTGTGAACGTGAGGTACTTCACTGCCAGGCTCTGGTGCAGGTGAGATTCCTTCTGGAGCAGGAATGAGTGAGCCAAACATATAATGTTGCATGATCGGAAGTTTTCCGAGCACCTCAGCCTTATACATTTTGATCATTCCTTCGTTGACTTTGGACCACTTTTTGACACCAGAAATATCGTCAAGCATAGGCGAGTGCCATCGCAAAGATGCAGTCTTCACCGAATTGATAAATTTGATGCAGGCAAGATACATGTATTTCGGTGCATACATCTCCAGGATATCCGGATCATGAATCGATATCGGTCTTAGATGCTTGTGGGTGGCAAGTTGAGCCGAGCCAAATAAAAATGGTAAAAAGTGATAGTCATCGAGGCCCCAAACTCCATGCGAGCCTGCTGGTTCCAGCCAGTAGAGGGTTTGAATGCGTCTCATTATTTCAAGATACCTCAGGAAGAGTTTTAGAACGACTGCTGGGTAAACCTTTTTGGTGATAATATTGAGCCTGTCGAGACAGAGAAGAAATGACAAGAAGTTGAGCTCATGGCCAGAGCCGAAATCAATGCGGGTACGATTACCCCAAGATTCTACCAAATATGCATTAAGTTCAATCACAGCTTCCTTCGGTAAGTCAGGGATTTCACTTGACTCAAGAATTTCTGTCGAGCTTGCGTTAAGTTCGTCATAGAAGTCTCTAAACTCTGGCTTTCCGAATCTTGAAGAAGTCATATCTGCAGCTGGATGCTTTGACACAATGTCATCTACTTTGTCAAGTACTTTTAACACACTGTCAATTGCCTGAAGAGTTTAGTATAAAATATATCAGGATCACGCATTCTTACCTTATCGGTTTCTACCTCTGCATCGCTAGTTAGGCCAGTGACCGCAGTATTAAGACCTTCGATAAAATCAGTGATTAACAGCCGAGTTGGACTAGCTGTAAAAATATCAAGATCATTCTGTGTAATGATCCTTCGAACGGGTTGAACAAAATTGCTTTCAGGCATGGTGTTATGGTGATTGCGTTATGGCAAGAGCTCAGAAGTAGGAAGAGGCCTTTTGTCCCAAATTATGTATGAATATTCACACCGTAACAAATTACTAAATATTTATAAGCAGCTAAAAGATGACGTAACATCGTTTAAGGAAATGCCTATTCGAAATTGCGGAAACAAGTCAACAGTTCATTGATTTGAAAAGCCACTACCAAATTTCGCACCTGTGGAGATCGTAGCTGAATGATACAATGCTTGATTAAGCATTAGATACTAGTCAATATAACAAAATCATAATGATACATGATGAATGCAATACGATACGCTACCCAACGCCTTGATGAGGAAATATTTAACTAGAAAATCCATATTTCGTGTACTTTTTTATTTAGCAAAATATGAAAAAGTGGATACTGCTTCATTCACTGTTAACTGTGATAAACTGTGGTCGTTTATAAATATTTTATACGATTAAATTACATATTGAGTAGTAGTTTATGATGCTTAAAGCACCCCAATAAATAAACGACAAAGCTATTAAAATACATGTATATATGGTGCCAAAAGAATATGGCCCTAGAATCAGATAATGTCGTGTTATTAAAACAAGTTCGTAGCGTGAAGAAAATAAAAAATGCAAAGAGAATAAACTTGATCCAAATGAAAAATAACTATAAATGATGTCGCAACTTTGAAAATGCAGACACATTTCCCCGTGTGCACTTAAATCATGAAAATAATTGCAAAAGCCCAGGCTACTAAAGGGGAAGTTATTTTGATAGCACCGCCCGCGCCGCTAGAGATGGTGGTCGTGCTAGGTTGTGTGGTGCTAGAGATACGAGAGGAAATGAGAGTTGTGGCAGGAGTAATACAAACACCTGAATTGTTGGAACAGGATTCTATAACACTGGTGGAAGTCGACCCTGTGATTTCGCAGCCAGCAGTGCAAGACTTAGTAACAGTCCTCGCAGCAGTACTTTCGGCAGGAGTGGTCTCGCAGATACCAACACAGGACTCAGTAACAGTCTTCGCAGCAGTAGTTTCAGCAGGAGTGGTCTCGCAGATACCAACGCAGGACTTGGTAACAGTGCTCGCAGTGGGAGTTTCAGCAGGAGTGATCTCGCAAATACCAACGCAGGACTCAGTAATAGTCTTAGCAGCAGTAGTTCCAGCAGAAGTGGTCTCGCAGATACCAACGCAGGATTCAGTAACAGTTCTCGCAGTGGGGGTTTCAGCAGGAGTAGTCTCAACAGGAGTAGTCTTAGCGAGAGTAGTCTCAACCGGGGTACCCACGATAGGAGTAGTCACGGCAGGAGTGGTTTCAACCAGAGGTGTCTTAACAAGAGTAGTCTCAACAGGAGTGGCCGCGACAGAAGTGGTCTCAACAGCCGTCGTCTTGGCGGGGGTAGTCTCAACGGGGGTGGCCACAACAGGAGTAGTCTCAGCAGGACTAGTCTCAGCAGGACTAGTCTCAGCAGGACTAGTCTCAACAGGACTAGTCTCAACAGGACTAGTCTTAGCGGGAGTAGTCTCAACGGGAGTAGTCTCAACAGAAGTGGTCTCGACGTAAGAAGCACGCGTAGGGGCAACGGTGACAGCTTCACAAACAGTACAAGGTTGAGTAACAACGACAGTTGTGCCCTTCTCAGTAGTAGCATATGTCTGGACGATTGAAACAGTAGCTGTAGGGTACGTCACATAACTCGATTGTGAAGTAAGATAAACGGTAGTACCTTGTTCCTGTGTCGTAATAGTATGTACTGAGTAGGCTGTGGAAGGAGTGACCGTCACAGCCTGGCAACTAGTGCACACTTCCGTTGCTACAAAAGTCGTACCTTTCTTGATCGAAGAAACAGTCTGGATGATATAAGAAGTGACAGGACTGGTTTCAATCGGAGTAGAAGCAACTGTGACTATAGAAGGGGTAATTACAGTTGTAGACGAGCATGGTAACGTAGTTATTACCGTTGTGCCTTTGACGACTGATGTTACTGTAGAATACCCCGCAGAAACGGAAGTTTTGCAGTAAGTGCACACTGGAGTGAGCGTCTTAGCAGTGATCACGATAGGAGTGGTTTCCACAGGAATAGTCTTAACAGGCGTGGCCACAACAGGAGTAGTTTCAACAAGAGGCGTCTTAACGGGAGTAGTTTCGACAGGAGGTGTCTTAACAGAAGTAGTCTCGACGGGAGTAGCCACTAAAGGAGTGGTTTCAACAAGAGGCGTCTCAACAGGAGTGGTCTCAGCAGCCGTCGTCTTGGCGGGGGTAGTCTCAACGGGAGTAGTCTTGACTGGAGTAGTCTCAACGGGAGTAGTTTCAACGGGAGTAGTCTCGACAGTAGTCTTTGCGGGAGTAGTCTTGAATGGAGTAGTCTCAACGGGAGTAGTCTCAATGGGAGTAGTATTGACTGGAGTAGTCTCAACGGGAGT